>CM077105.1:3204129-3216739 GCA_039619505.1 Cimex hemipterus | reverse complement strand
TTTTGTTTAATACCAAAATCCTGCATTATTTTCCGGACAACCCAATAGAATCCGTACAAACAATCCATTGATTTATTCCCATGGCACGATTTCCTATAAGGGACGACATAATTAAATTTGTTTATGTTAAACGTTAAGCTATGAGAACATGCAAGTTTGTGTTAATAAGCATAATTTTTTCGCAGCTCACCAATAAGTTGATTATATAATATTAGTCGCATGAAAAAAAATAATACAAATTTCGGATGTTTTTAAATCCTTTCATGTTTTGGAGCATCACAGTGACGAAGCCATACATTTTGCTTATTAAATGTCTCAGAAATTGGTTAGATCTCTTGCATCAATTCATTTGGCTTAGTAGATATCAACAATATTCAAAATTACAAACAATACTTTTTTCAAGGAGAATTTCAATACGTCGTTCGCACTTTTGTAAATTACATTTATCTCATTTGAATAAATCTTGTTACGGAGGTAAATGCAATTGTCAGATCCTTAGCATTATGCGGTATTTTCTTCCTTCTGTTTTCTTTGAGGTTATTCAATTTTTTATTCCAAACAAACGACAAAGTCATACTACCTACATGTGAGCTACAAAAACAAGAAGAAATACAACAGGGGTGGGGGCGTCGATTGCAGCAACGGTTTAGGCGTTGACAGGTCGCTTCATCATTGTAAGGTAAAGGCCCGGGGTTCGAGTACAGCGAAAAAGCCCATTTCTAAGTACGTCGCGTTCGAATGTAGGGCCGCTGGATTCGAACCCTGCATACTTACAAATGAGCTTTTTTCAAAAACATATCACCCCCTGGGTTGAAATAAAGTTTTTATGACCAACCAAACTTTTCACCTTTTTGGCTGAAAGTACCCACTTTGTACTCTGACCCATTGTGTAGCCGAAACAGGGTCAATCTTCATGAAATTTG
Organism: Cimex hemipterus; assembly: GCA_039619505.1. Lineage (NCBI taxonomy): Eukaryota > Metazoa > Arthropoda > Insecta > Hemiptera > Cimicidae > Cimex > Cimex hemipterus. The sequence continues at coordinate 3,215,816 of CM077105.1, read as the reverse complement.
GTGAAAATATCACTTGTCACTTTTCCTATCAAGTAGAGAAAACAGATTGAAAAAATACCTTGATATAACCTCGTTAAAGATGCCAATAACGCTAATCTTTATGACAACAAAATAAATACTTTTTTTACCCGATCGGTACGTAGGTAGCAGTATTGTAAAAATAAATTATTATTAAAGTTTTGTTAAGTGCGGAATTTTTTGAAGCAGTATTTTGCAACTGCATGTAAAATTTAGTTCATTAAAGATGGTGCTTGCAGGGCCTGCATTTTTCCGAGATTGGAAGTTTTGTCGAATAAACTTGCAGTAGAATATAAATGCTTGTTGTATAATGTCTTTTATAAGCTTTCTGTTAAAACCTGGAGGTATACAAACAAATACCACCTAAAGGCGGCAACTCTATAAATGTACTAATAAACTCAAATTCACACACTACTTTCGCATTTGTAAAAAAGCTATATAACAAAAGACGCAAACCGTCAGAAGAAAACAGTATCAAAATCTAGACAACATAGAAACACCAGTTAAATACGCACAAATGATAACCGGAGCAAAGTCACATTCGCATACTACTTTCAAACTTTTTAAAAAAACTGCATAACACAAAACACAGATGTTCAGAAGAAATTAGCATCTAAACAACACAACTTAAAAACAATTTAAAAATAATAATAACCGTTGAGGGAAATCACCGACATCTCGACCGACAAAGGAGAACATGATGACCCCACCTCCTGCCACAAACGCCCCTAGCGACAACCGATGGACCCAGTGAAATATAAACCATCCTCCGAAAATATGTCAGACTGTTCCTCACTGAAGATGACGAAACGAAATTTCACTTGACAATTCGATTTTTTCGGTTAAAAAACATGTTTCGTATTTATATTTTTGGGAATATCTATGACAATATTAACTTTTTGACGAAATAGCCAAGCTGTAGATAAATAAATGGCCTTTCAACTTTTCTAGTTCATTATTATAAACAAACGGTGATGGTGGGTCACGCTGAAACGGCATAGGGCCACTTATTGTACCCGACATTATTCGCAGGTTTCTCAAAAAAAAAAAAAAAAAAATTCCTCACTGAAGATGGCGGAATAAACAAGCATGTTTGTGTAATTCAACAAATCACAGAGTGAAGACGGATCCCATAAATGACCCTATGACGGTTTAATTTAATTATATGATCGAGTCGTTTGGATATTAAAAAAAAATTGATTCATAAAATAATCAATATGCTATATGTGTTCCAAAGGCATATCATTTTTATAATATCACCTTTAACCTATAATTTTAATGCCCTTTTGAATTAAGAATAAATTCTGGTAAAACACATGTTATTTCATTTAACCCAATTTTTCCGTCCCGGTTAAAGCTTAGAGAGTATAATCTAACCGAATGTTGGAAAATCCGTGTTATGATGTGATATCCGATAATAAATTTAATTGGAAAGCGGTATGGATTATAGGAAGATGCAATTCGGCTTGCACGTTGTTCACCGTTACCTTATTTGCGGATCGGAACATCCCTGACCCCGATATCCTGCGGTCGTAATCAAAGCTGAACGTGGCCGGCGACTCCCGACCGCAGTTAGCCACCTGCAATTTGTTGAAATGGCTTCCGCTCCCGGTTGCAGTCAAATCCAACTGGGCAACAAATCGTCCAAATTATGAAATTATCGCGTTTATCCGAGGCCTTTGCAGAGGAACGACGCCCACGTCGATAGCGGTATACATTGCCCACACATATCATTCTACTTTTTGTCCTTCTTTTTTACTCAATGCAGGATTAGAAGCCGACATGAACTAAATCCCATTCAATACATCATTCTCCATTCTTCACCAATTTGTCAATACTTCGGATTAAATTAACTCACTGTTTATTATAGGTTTATGTCATTTCCTGGTATTATTATTTTCGTACGCGATAATATCGTTCACTTTACAGAACGAATACATTTAAACGAAAATACATGTCACTCGCAACATTTCAATTAATAATATGCTAATAATATACAACCTATATGTACGAAGTTTGAAAAAATTTCCTCAAATAAACCCACAAACTTATCACGAGCACATAGTGCTGAGGGGTATTTTTAACAATTCATCTTTTCAAAAATCCAGAATAACGACACAAAAATATATTTACTTGCTTTTTTATTAATATTATATTTATGAATATACTTATTAAAACTGGGCAAAACAGTCCAACCATTAGTTTTTTATAAACTATTAAAGTTTCATTTTTATCAAGTTTCTAATTCACCAAAAACGGTATTACTTTTCAGGATGGGATATGGATAGCGGCTTAACTATTTCAGAAGATATGACTGGAAATTTTTCATAAAAGATTTGTTGAGGCGCAATTCAACAGGGGAAAAACTGTTTTGAATTCTGTGTAACCATTCTTAAGTTATTTGGAAAAAAGTATTGAATATATTTTTCGGGAAAAGAAAATCTTCCCCAACTTTTTAATCACCAATTTATTCATTTATCATTTTACTTAGTAAGAAATTAATTTCTCATATCATCAAAAGAAAACCTTCACAACTATTCTTTCAAGTAACATCGATGTATCGGACATGTGTCCACTTTTTTTCCACAGAGGAAATATCCCCATATTTTCTTGTAGTGCACCAGATATATTTACGATATGTACAATTAGTGGAAGAATGTAAAAATTAAATGTGATGTATTACAATTAATTAAGGTTTTGATTCGAGATAAAAAAAGTCAATGGCACGAGCGGGATTCGAACCCACGATCTTCGGCTAGATCCGCTGCTGCTCTACCACTTGAACTATCGAGACCTCGATTCACTCGGACACCAACTTCCCATCACAACCTAGCTTACCTATTGGTTCAAGAGAAATTACTTATTACAATTACGTATATATGTCATGACGAGCGAGTGATAAAGTTTAAATGATAAGATATGATTGTTATTTATTTACAAATATATACAGTATTTACAAAGAAATTAAAAGACTGACTTCCTATCCTACTTGATCTACAGTAAAAAATAATTAATTTAAAATATATCCAAATATTAACACAGAGAAAACAACCTTTACGTTATATAATTAATTCACTGCGCAATGTGCTTCACACTTTTATATTTATATTTTTTATAACGTGACTGCAAGGGGGCAGCGTCATAAATAATAACATTTCTAATAGTTTTACTCTTTTCATTAAGTTCCCAAGCTTTGCAAAATCTTGAAGTTATATTGTTGTGTAGAGACACCAACAACCTCCTACACTGAATGCATGTACTCTACCAACGTCCACCTGTAAAAGGAAAAAATCAGCATCACGCATTTGTTCTGCACAACCTGCAACTTCTTGTAGTTGGTGATACAGAGCCGCGTCTAACAGCATCGGATGAATATACTAATAATAAATTAACTTTTTATTAAGTATACTGTGATCAGAGTTTCTATTTAACGACGAGTTTCTATTTAACGATAATAAATAGAAGATCAGACCCGTTCATCTGACGCATGCCGAGGTGATGTGCTTGGTGAAGTAAGCTTGAATTCAGCGCCAAACAGATACTTCACTTTTTTTAATGGAATACACCTTCCATTTAGTATGGGGGGCCGCGGTAGCCGAGTGGTTAAGGCGTCAGACTCTCGGCTACTAGACCCCGCGGTCGTGGGTTCGATCCCCACCGTCGCCCCTGGAATTTTTCTGACGCCTAAGGGGACCGGTGGCCGCAATTAAAAGAAATTGACACGGCACTCATCAATGGAAGGGACGGGACCGGATCTCAGCGACCCTGAACCTTGTCCCAACCCCCTTCAAAAAAAGTTTCTTCGATGGAAGAACACTGGTACAACGGGGGCTCAAGTTCACTTTGTGATGTGAGCCCTCCCCCAAAAATGGAGCCAGGGTGTAGTACAATAAGCGGTACAGCTGCAGTGCTCAGTCCCTGGTATCCATCCATCCATCCATCCATCCATCCATTTAGTATGACAGAACATCAACCTTAGGCCTTCTGGGAGTGAACAGACCTCTGTTTTTCATTAGGCCAGATCACCAAGGAAAGTAATTAAACGTTTTCTCAAAGGCTACTGAGACATGCCTAGCTATTAGCATCTAACCTGAAAGACGAGATCATAAAGGCCGTGTTATCAGCATATAGGGAACAGTTTGGTCTTAACTTGTTGTTCAGTATACCACTACTAAATAAATTAATCAATGTGGGCATAAGGTTAAATAAGAAATGAACAACGAATACGAATGCTCAAATAGAAAAGCAAGCCTTTTAATCAACAACTAATTTATAAAGTTCCGGGTTGCGGGGTTTTATTACTGTAATAAAAACTACTAAAAATTCTGTATGCGCTCAAGATATATCGGGAACGAATGTCGGATATATCCAATCCTTAATCTATTCAAGAGAAAGATCATTTTTCTTCCACGCCATTACCATGGTTTAGAAAAGCCCTTAGAAACATTCACCGAAACCATTAATGTTTGCTACCTGTAGTCTCAAGCATTCATCAGAACATACGATTCCATATATTTTTATAAAGAAAACCCAAAGACTTAGATGCGAGTTTTTGTGTTGTGTGTGTGTGTGTGTTGGTTGTTTTCTGTCTTGACCTAAGAATTGGCCTTGCACGGTTTTCACTTTGAGATGAATCGGTGTATTTAGGTGTAGAATGGTCAGCAATTTTGATTCAACGCAATGGGACTTTGACGTAGAACTTGGTGAATACTTCATGACACGGTAACAAAGTTTCCCCTCTTGTTTGAACTTCGGGTATTTAAGTGGATAAGGTTTTAATGAGAGCCGACGGGATAAATAATACTAGTGATAACCCAATCATTTTCCTTTTTGTAAACACCTTTTTTCTCACTCTTTCTATTTACCTTCTCTCACAAATGAACTGAAACTTTTCTACTGTCAATATCAAAATTTGCCGTTTTATAACCGCTAATCTGACCACTATCTCACGTTTTATTTTTAATTCTTTCAGTCTTTTTCATGGCAGACTAACGATTAGTAGCAAAAAAATTGTATTAAATTTTCGTTTCTAAGTTCTTCTTTTCACAATCTCACATTTTTTCTCCCCGTCACTTTTTTTACTATTTCACGTCCTGTAGCTTTTTTTAATAACAAAAATGGTAATCTAATAGTGTTTGTACAAAAACTGTTTACCCAATTCTTCCCCCCACTCCCCAAATCTCTCACTCTTTTTTCCTGTTCCTTTTTTACTGCCTCTTGAAAAATTGACTTTAATAAAAACTACGATTATATAAGAATTCCCAATAATTCTACAGGTTTATTCTAATATATTTTAAGATTACATTTTTTTGACATTATAGATAACTTCCTCTTTTTTGATAGTTTTACGTCCTATCTTATTTTCCTCTCCTTCCCTCCCCCCCCGCTCATTCACTCACCTTTCTTTTTATATTTCAATCTTTGAACCCCTTTTAATCTCAACTTCTTTTTACTTTTTCAACTATTTATCTACCTAATTACCAATCCTCTTTGCCTAACTGTCTTTACTCATCATGGAAGGAAGTCGGGGAAAAGAATGATTGATGTTTCAAAAACGTAATTATTAACAATATAAATCTGAAGTTCATATTGTGATGACAATCCTACACTGATTGCATTTTTTAGACGTGCCCGACAAGGCCGAATCGTCTGCGAAATATTTCAAAAAATCAATACCCGGCCCATTAAAGAGGAGCTGGAATTGAAGCAAGCGGCTTAGACTAAAGCATTCCTCAAGTGTGTTCCCTGGTTTTATGTCCTCTTGATACCTTTCGAACCGCATAACTAGCAGGGACACTGCATTAACTGTTGCTGCGTTCTTTTCGAACTAAAACAACCAAAAAAAGCATTAAAAAAAACCAAAATTTTTGGAATAGCATAGAAGGTTTAGTTCAAAAACGAGTTGTCCAACCTTAAATTTAGAACTTATGGTTCATTATTTTCAAGACAAGGTAATTAAAATTTTCTTGAATATTTCTTAATATCCTTCTGACTCTACTATATACAGGGTGACTGGCGATTAATGTCAGATTTTTCTACTCACCGTATGCAACAAAAAACTTACTATAAACCCCTGCTCAAGTAATTTCGGTGTGTTTTAATTTTTCGACTTAGGTTTCCTAAAGATGGTTTTAGCCACCTAAAAGTAGTTGAAGCTGTTGTAAGGAAATCAGTATACATTGCAGAATTGATGAAAAAATCTGCACGAAAAATTCAGAAAAAAACTGTTGAAATTTGTAATTTTTTAACATGTTGGATAGGTAATTGTGAATATTATAAAAACATCTAGAGCTTTTTAAACTCCCTAAAAACTTGTACATATAATTCGCTTCCTGCGGTATACCCGCCTGTTTTGATTTCCCTTCTGGAACGCTGAAAAATGTAGCATTTTGTTGAAAAAAAACTGGTGTCATTGAAATGGGCAAGTTCGATTTTTCCATCCGTCTGGCTCATGAATTTCGTTTGAGTTCTTTAATGTTCATTCAATCATTTTGCTTTATGATATCAGCTGATAACTTCTTCGGGTTGGTGATTTAAATTATGTCTTCTAATGAACCTCCTACCGATATGAATTTCATTTATGGTTACTGCTACTGGAATGCTATTTCTGCAAGGAGAATATCAAGCTTGTTTTCCCCATTGCAGTTTCGTACCTTCCAACGATTCCATCAGAGGCTGAGGGAACAATTTAAATCACCAACCTGAGGAAGTTTGTGAGCTGATAACATAAAGCCAACTGATTGAATTGAACATTAAAAGACTAACACGAAACTCAAGAGACAGACGGATTTCCTGGAACTGAATATGTTCAGTTTTTCCAACAACATTTTTGGACCTTTGAGAAGCGCAGATCAAAAAGGTGGGCATCAGGTTGGAATCGAATTGAATGGCGAACATTTGAGGGAATGTACAAAGCTCCAGGAGTTTGTAATTAACATTACCAATTTAACATTCTGGAAAATTCGAGATTTGAAGTTTTGTTTGTCTGAATTGTACGTGCAGAATTTTTTTCATCAATTCCTCAATGTAAATGAATAAAGTTAATGTTTTCTTACAGCAAATTTGACGTTCTTTCGGTTGGCACAAACCAGATTTTTATACAGCCATTAATTCTGAAGTTTACAACCAATTTAGTGGGCCTAAGTCGAAAACTTAAAAAAACACCCAAAACCTCAAATATTTTATTTACTGTTAATATTTGTACTGGAGTTTATAGGAAGTTTTTTGTTGCATATGGTGAGTAGAAACACCTGAAATTTTCGACTCTTGTCGCCAGACACCCTGTATACTTATATGTGGGTTTGTTTGCGTTTTTTTTTAATTGTTACGAATACGTTCCTCGCAAATTTTGTTACAGTTCTCGTTTTCCCTCGTTATTTTGCAATAAAACAGTAAGCCAAGGCGAACGTTCGTGCTAATAATAAATCAAAGACAACAGGAAGTCAATGCGGACCCCCTCTCGGAAGAATGTGACATCGCCTTTCACATTGGCCAGGCCACCCAACTGAATTATAAAGATAGGAATTTGATAACCATTTCAAAAAAAAAAAAGGATATGATTTTCATTTTAAATAGTGTTTTGAGCTTTTTCCTCTTGCAGGTAATTACTATTTAATTTTTTTCACGAGGGTTCGCAACAGCAGAGGTCTATAAACCCTCAGGATGACGTTATTTTGAAAAAAAAAACAACAAAAAACAGCCCACTAGTATGTCCGCTGGCTTCGAACTCGGATCCTTCACCTTACTTATGAGTGCCGTGTCAAAGACTAAACCTTGCGGCCATCGACACCCATCTACTGTTTAATATTAAACAAAAAAAAATAACTCGAACAATTAATATAGTCATGATGAACAGAAAACCTGGCAAATTTGTCGAGTATTTGCAGGTAAAATATTGCAAGTATCGACCAAACAATCAGTTTAATATTTGAATTTCCTGTAATTATATTAATTAAAAATAAAAAATCAGGCTATTTGTCATTCAAACTGTAAATTAATCCTCGTGTAAAACCGGAAAAGAGACTTCCGACTGATATACGATTAGCTAAACATCGACGGGTTTCTGCGAACCAGCTCTAACAACTGGCCCCACTTAAGCGTAAACAGCCCAATCCACCGAGGCCGCAGCCCCAGTTTCTGGTACAATTGCGAATAGCGTGTGCAACCGCTTCCAGCTTAATTGTCCCTTATTTATCGTCGCCCGAATACACTGGGGGCCGCTGTTTCGTTCCCAGGCCGGTGGATTTTGCCAACTTATTAGAAACAACAAGTCCTGTTTTTCATCGCAATCTATAACGTATCCTAACGGGACCGTTGATAAAATTTAAAACTAAACGGTAACTTGCTGATTTCTCACTATTCAATCGGATATTTTAAAAAAATGGTTATGATTAGCATGCAACTGTGTTCTGTCTTTAACGATTGATCACTTGATTATACAGTTTTGATTATTTGTTTGTCATAAGAATAAGTTAAATAAAAGTAATCAAGATTGCTACCAAATACGACTTCAAACTTGATTTTTGTTTTATCCATGCAGAATCTCTTTACGAAGGTTGGGAGGTGGCCCAACAAATTTAAGATGGATAAAATAATTATTAAATTTTGTTTATTTTTATGAAACTTATGACAGTGCAATTTATAAGTGACGCCAAAAGCCCTTCCACAGGCCACTCCAAAGGAGGAGGAAGAAGACTTCCACGGGAAGAGACTGTTGGCTTTGAGCTGCACTTGAGGCGACACGTTGGAATTTTTTTAAAATGCCGTCTAGAATTATAGTGGCTTGTTCATCGGGAATGTTATGCCCTTTTAAAGTCAGTTTGCTGTTTAAAAATTGCAGGTATTCCCAAAATTTCCTTTTGGGATCTGGGGTATCCGGAAAATTCTGTTGAATATAACACTATTGATTTTGCCTTTTGACTGGCAATTTCTTTTAATGTTGTATCAAATGCCTCTAATTTGTCAAATGATTGGATTTCGGGCCAAAATTTGATGATTTGTTGTTTAAAAGACCCAACGAACTCTTTGAAATTATCATAGAAACCTTGTTTCATGCTTTCCACCTTGGCAACTTGAAGCTCATATTCTTTTATGTTTCTAGAGCAAGTTTTTTTATGATGCTCAAATCGTGATTCTTTTTTACTCATAGTGGAATCTCAAAAAAGGTTATAATTTAAAATAAAATAAAATTTGTCAACAAGCGTTACAGTTTGGTCCCCAAGGGAGTGGATTTTTCCTTGTACAGGTAAAATGAATGAATGATAACAAAGGAATATAAAAAAGAAAGAATTCTAACTTAACAAATTATTATTATTAATAAAATGAAATAAACAAGCTGCAAAACAGGCTTTGTATTGATCAAACAAACAAATAAATTACTCTTCCTCAAATGATAAAAAATCCTTTTTTTTACGAAAAGCAAATTAAAATGAAAAACTTGCGTCACGATACTCGCTGGATGAAAATGGGTTGATCCTTTTTTCAACCAAAAAAAATTCCAACGTGTCGCCTCTAGTGCAGCTCAAAGCCAACAGTCTCTTCCCGTGGAAGTCTCCTTCCTCCTCCTTTCAGTGGCTTGTGGAAGGGCTTTTGGCGGCCCTTATAAATCGCACTGTCGTAAAGTTTAAATGCAAGATTGCCCTGTTTTTTTATTCCAAAATCCCAATGAAGTTTCGAAATTTATGACACACGTTTCAGATTTGTAGTAATCAACCCCGTTGTTGTTTTTGAATGTGGTATTTTTTCTACTAGGTTATATGAACCATTTGGGTTTGGAAAACAAAGACGTTTACGACAAATACACGTAAGTGTATTGGGTAGAAATGCACGACCACTGGATTCGAACCTAAGACCACAGCGTTACCACGTTATAGTGATGAACGTTTCAATGCCTAAACCTTTGAAGCCATCGACACCTTGGTAAATTTAAAATTCTATATTAAATTTCGGGATTATGTGATATTACGATCTTTTAATGAATCTACTTCAAACGAAGCAACTTGTTTCCGTCAAAAGTGTAAAATAAAAAAAAACCTGTGCCCAAATTCAAACAACTAATTGTAAAAGGACAAAAATCGGGACTTGATTTAAATAAACTATAACATTAACCTTCAAAACATAAATTTATTCAGATTAAAAAATAAAAATAAGTGATCGGTGACATACACAACTCTTTGCCATTTATAAAACGGATCAGGTGGCTTCAAGAATTTAAGAGTCCTTCCTCATCCTTTTCTTTCTCAGCTCGCACTGACGAACCTGTGGTTGGGGATCAGTTCATACTTTCAGATAACCCTCGTTGTTCAAAATATTTTTATAGAGGGAGCGAAAATGAGTGTTATAACATTATTATTAGAAAACTTCGCAGAATGAAGAATTCATTGGGCCTATTAACTAACATATAGTCCTAAAAAGAAAATTGTAAAAAAATTTAGAGTGGTTAATGGTTACGGCATGTTGAGAATGATGGATAAATACGAAATGGAAGTTCGCACCGCCAGGTACATAAACAAAATTGAAAGAGCGTCATTTTGGGGGAAACAGTGTTCTATGGCAACGTTTACGTTCTGCATGTAATCAATCAGCATTATTTTTGTACTTCATTCTTATCCGAGGTTTGAGTATCCGATTTTACAAAATTTGTTAATAAAATAGTCTCTTTCTCTGATTATCAACTACAAAGGTAATATAACTGTATCATTATATTACATTACACTTCCTCCTGTTGTTATTAAAAATGAAATTTTTTATGGACAAAAATTTTGTTTAGTTAAGTTTTCAGCAATAAATCTTTCTTTGAAAATAAGATCAATCTCAATTCTAAATTACACATTTTACGTTTAGGGTTTCATTTACTTCAATTGACGAAATACCAGATTTAAAACATCCACATCATCGTACTCAATCGTATAGTCAATCAATCTTTTATATATGAACAAAACCAATTCACCCCGTGTAAAAAAGCTAAGACATTTGTCCATGGAAAAATAATAGTGAAGTAATTACTTAGTGTCATTGAGAAGCACATAACGCGGACGAGTGGACAAGCCGTTAAAATATTGTGCCTTAGCCGGTATTCGAAATCAGGACTCTTGTCATGGCAAATTCGAGTCGGAAGTCTCAAAGATTCTGCCGCGGTCCCCGTCAAATAATAACTTACCAGATGTCAAAGTGGGGTGTAAGCAAGTATGGTTGGTAACAGTATACTGCCTAAGTCCTACTGCACACCACTATTGTGCGCAAGCACCGAATAATCATATTCATCAACTTATAAGTTAAAAAACGTCCATAATCATAGTTATATGTTCTGATTCCCTTGCAAATTTTGAACTATCCTTTATATTCTTAATCCTGGCTTGTATAATTTATTTATGTCAATAGACAGTTTAACCGAGTCAGAAATAAGGTCATATTCCTGGGCATATAGTTAGTTATCAGTAGGAATACATGCAATGGATAAAAAGTTGTTAAAGAACGTAAAGTTTGTGTATTGATAATCCCCCCCCCCCAAAAAAAAACGAGAAAATATTAAATCATCACATTTAATTTCCATCTGAAAATCTAGCTTTATGTGTAAGTTATTGGATTGTCCGGAAAATAATGCAGGATTTTAAGTTTTCATTAAAAAAAAATCTATATAAAATATTCTGTTTACGTTTACAGGATTACTC
>CM077105.1:3114496-3128906 GCA_039619505.1 Cimex hemipterus | reverse complement strand
GAGAGAGAGAGAGAGAGAGAGAGAGAGAGAGAGAGAGAGAGAGAGAGCTGGTGTTGAAAAAGCAGAATTCGTGAAATAATGAAAGTGGAAAACATTTTTCTTGGCTTTCATTTGCATCACAGGCAAAGTAGTAAAATCTATATGCCTTGTTTATGAAATACTTGATAATTATGCACCCCCTGTTTTCCTTTTAAGACCAAGCAATCGCGTAAGAAATATTCGTGATCACTACAAAAACGGGATATTCATGTCACATATTTTGTACATTTTTCATGTATTGGAAGACCTAAGAAGTAAAATATAATGTTGCTAGCGAGTGACTATTTTTTCAAAGGAGTATTATAGACACAACAGTATTGTTAGACAATATTTTGTTCAAACTTAGAATACTGGCTGTTTTTAAACTTATAAAAATTAATCAACTTAAGAAATATGGCGCCAGCAACTCTCAGGCGCTTTTATTAAAATCCTAACTTATTAGAAAATTATTATTATTTTTATTTATTAATTATTAATCATGACCGCATTAATAATTATGTTATGAGTAATTTAACCGTGTTTTATGCGTGCCTAGTTCTGTGAATATAAACAGTTAAACGAAAAAGTTTTCTGCTGAAGGAAGGATTTCGTATAATAGGTAAAAGCTTTTAATCGTATTGCATAATTAAATCTGAAAGGTAGCAGCATGTTGTCAATAAACTTTGACTCTCCTGAATCAATTATTGACAATGATAAAATAATTTGAAAAACATTCAAAGAAGACAACGGTTTTAACTTCCGACCCACCTGTACATTTAATGTTTCTTCTTCCATTAGTATTATTTTAATTTATTCAACAGACAGAAACAAACAAACACAGCTCGTTAAAATTACGTTGTAGTACAGACTTTTTTTTCACTAGTAAAGACGATAAGACTCTAGTGCATATTTAAAAACCCAGCAGGGATCTCAGCCAGGTTTGGAAGAGGTGAATTATATTCACAAGGAAATACACTCTTATCATTTAATAAGATTAATTTGCATATGCAAAAACCTCTCTTTTATTCCTTAGCCTAGTTTTTATTTATTTTCTTATTTAATTTATGTAAATGGAACAAATAAAACGCCGACGAGCGATTACAAGAAGAGGGACAGATTACAACAGGCTCAAATCGTCCCCTTTCTTTGGGAAATAAACTGAGTTTACAATTCATAATTAATTATTTATAATTTCAACGTTTTTAGGACTTGATGGGTTTAAATATTTATATATATTCTCTGAAATTTAAGGCGATTCAAATCAAGCCACGAAATCAAATGTTTTTTAATGGGCATGATACAACTGTTGTTCTTTGTTAGTAAATAGCATATTTTTTGCTTAGAACAAACTCTTTGGACAACTTGTCCTGCGAATTTGATGTCCTGCCAGCCGAACTTTGGAAAGATCAATTTATCTTTGGCTAAACAATCCTTTCTCCTGATAAAGATCCTGTCACGGCTGTAATCTCCAAAATCACCGACACATCCTAGAATGCTGGCTCCGTTAGTGGAGAATCAAGACCATCGAAAAAAATTCATGTTCACGCCTTCCATGTATTTGTAGATATTTGTAAATGTTTTACAGGTATTGCTGCTGTGGAAGCCCAATAACATCCTACAAGCAACCTATTACCTTATACTGAAATCTTAACGATTCAATGCCTCCTATCCATCCTATTCTAGCAGATGTCCCACAGGGCAGCGTGCTCACTCCTTTCCTTTACTCAATTTATACCTCCGACCTACCTACGAAACCTAGCAGTATCGTTTTCTCCTTCGCCGATGATACCGCCATCTTTTCTGCTGATAAAGATCCTTTCACAAAACTAATCTCCAAAATCACTTACACATCCTAGAATGATGTGTAGAATCTGCTCCGAAGTGAAGAATCAAGATCAACGAAACCAAATCAGCAAACATAATATTTACCGTAAACAAGAAAATGCTCCCATCAGTATACCTCAATAACGTTTCCGTCCCAATGCGAACCACGTACGATACCTCGGACTCTACCTGGATAAACGACTGACGTGGAACCCTGACGTGTGACATAAGCGCACAGTCTGTAACATACGATTTTTCATGATTAAACTACTACTCGACAGACGATCAAAACTCTTACTAAGAAACAAAAGAAAACTTGACATTAACATCCTGCCCCCCATTTGGACATACGAACTTGAACATTACGCGACTGCTGAGTTTTCCAACCTCAATCGAATTCAATCCCATCAATCCAAAATCCTCAGAACAATAGTCAACGCCTCTTTCTATGTATGCAATCACACCTCCATACCGACCTAAACCTACCTTTTGCTACCGAGCTAGCCCAATTTCTATACAAAACGTTGACTTCCAAACTACCCCATCACCCGAACCCTTTCGTAAAAACCTGTCATCCACCACATTACCAAATAATCCCAACAGAAGATTGGAGCGATTGTGGCCACGTGAAAACCTTAACTCTTGACATCGGTCTCATAGGACGGAGTCCATTTGGCTCATAGTATTGATGTACTAACGACTGCCACCACTGGATGGTAGCTGTTCAAGCTTTCGTGCTACTGTTATAATTGTTTATATGTAAATGTTATATGTTTTATTTGTTACGTCGAAGAATACAATTGGGAAAAAAATCTTCGGCTAAGTTGCGGAATCTTTGGCCAAACCATGGATCTTCAGTTACCATGAACTGCTTATACGTCTGTACAACCGTGATACAAACGATTTCGTTGAAACCTAGGGACTTATATGCATGGGATGATAAATCGCATGGGTAGAACTGAATTTACAAAGAACGTAGGTGTCGTTGAGTTTGAATGTACCATATTGAGGCCTGGTTATTTTGCGACCTGAGCCGAACAAGCCGTGCGATTCAGCGCGATAAGCCTGCATTATAAAAAATTATCTTTAAATAAAATAAACTATAACGTACGCACATTAACCAAGGACTTCTCGCAGACCGTCGGCAATTCCTGCTTTTGTGTAATTGACGATAAATGAGGGTGAGGCTGTGATCACCCACCTCGGGTTTTTGCAGCCCGGGACCTGTGTCTTGTCCGTCCCGACGATGAAGTTAGCTATCAACAAATAAGCCATTTCAGCTACCAACGCAATCAACTCTTCATCCAAATCCACTCACCAGTTAATATATTTTTTTCATATTTACATACTATTGATTCAGTTGGGGTGGTAAAGTACTTGTTGTTGTTGTTCCTCCATCACCTTTTACACATATTGCCAACAATTACAATTGAGAAGAAGATTCACTCTCAACTCGCTAAAGACACAAAACCATCAGTGCTACACAGAGTGTTACAGGATAAAATATCTATACTGCGATGGTGGATTCGTGAAATCAAAGTCTAGAGTCACTAGAAAGATGTCTACCTTGCTCAGTTCTAAGATATTAACGTTTTTGTGATTTTAGTCTAAAAACAGATTTGCTTACATAAAATCATTGTTTCTCAACTTTCGCGACATTAAAATACAAATATGACCTTGATATCGAAAACTACACAAAATATTTCACAATATAACAACATTTCCGTTGAAAAAAGAAACAGACAGTAGTCTCTCAAGAAATAACAAATGGATTGTTTTATGGAAAGACTCAACTGTGACTCGTGCAATTACTTTTCAATCAAAATGTTTACGAATTTTATCAAAGTTGTCTTATTACTTATTTACTTATTTTTCCTTTTTTTTAACTTTTCTTAGGGAAATATCCTTGGGATTGTTAAGAAACGAGATATAGCCGGAGAGTAGCAACTCCAGAACATCGTACATGTCATATTTGTAATGAAAACATTCATTACTTGGAAACAAAAATCAGATCCTTCTTCTCATAAAGTGGACATAATTAAAGAAACATTATGAAACCCCATTAAATAATGCAGTTTTTGCAAATTAACTGATGTAAAAAAAATTAAGTGTGAAAGCTTTTCTTCTTATTGATACACAAGCGTGAATGTAGAGCAACCGACGTGACTGCAGGAAGGACTTCTTTCCCTCATGTCATTGCACGTGATTTCAATTTTCACTATGAGCTGTTCCCTTTTTTCGATTAGTAAGATAGCTACACTGTACTTTTCCCCATATATAAAAATCTACTGGGGTCGAATCATGGCTCCTCGCTGGCCAAGCCACGAGAAGAATGTATATAATTAAATCCATTCAATTTAGTGGTTTGATTGACAAAATTACTTCTTTCAATTAATTGTTCTTTTTATGTAAGGTTTCGGCAAGGAAGTTAGGCAAACTTAGATGATCCGATTAGGATTGTGACCAGAGTTCGTTAAAATGTTATTTATGCTCTATCATAAATACCCCAGATGCTCTAAGGAGCTTTCGTGATTTCGTTCTCTTCGGACACCAACCTACAACTTTTCGAATTTTTCCTTCTTTTTCCATTTTTCAAATGTCCAATAAAATCACTTTTTCCAATTAATTATTCTTTTTATGTAAGGTTTAGGGGAGTTAGTATCCGAGTGGATCGAGGTCATGATAGGTTAAGTGGTAGAGCAGAGGCGTATCCAGCCGAAGGTCGTGGGTTCGAATCTCCTCGTGACACTAATTTTTTCATTTCGACCAGGACCTAACATAAAAAGAGTAATTACTTAAAACTTACAACATTTAAAATATGTACGATATTCTTGTGTTCTTACTCTTTTGGGGGTCGATATCATGTTTTTCAACCTTGCCAAAGAGGTCTCACTAAGAAAAGTTCTAAAAAATGTAAACGTGAGAATGTCATTGGAATATTTATAAGGCAACTTCGGTGAGATCCCCCAAAATTTTAATGAAAAAGTCAAAGCACGAGCTACAATTGAATATTTCCAGAAACGAACATGGCTTTTTCCAATTGTTATTCTTTGAACGTCCACTGTGTATTCGAAAGTGGAAATTTTTCGGAAATGTTGTTATCTAGTATAAAATTTAATGTTGCTTGAGAAATAAAACGCAGATTTGTATTTTATAACGCTAAAGTCGAGAAAGTACGAATTTATGTAGAAAAAAATCAGATTGCATACTAAAATCACAAAAGTGTAATTATCTCAGGAACCAGTCGAGCAAAAGATTTCGTTCTGGTGTCAGTGAACTGCATTTTATATACTGAATCCAACATGGTAGTATTGATATTTCACCCTGCAAAACCAGGTAAGCAATAAAACAACCCTGTTTCATCCAAAAATCGTATCATAGGAGCAATGTACTTGCTGCAGTGGTCAAGCATAATTCTCATAAACATGCATTCCTACCAGCTTTCATGGAGCCAAGGAATTATACCCTTCAATATTTGGGACACATCGAGCAACATTTCTCTACTTGCGGGCTTCGGCCCAAAAGTCAGTGGCAAGTTCGCATTATTAATCGGATCAATGACCCTTCTTGGACGATACAGGCCCACGAAGGGCCACGTATTGTCAGGGCTCTTGATATTTGTAAGCTTGTCTTGGTTGGGACGTCCCGTCCTTAGCCGCTTTCATAAGTTACCATATTGCAAATATGTTATGTTTGATAATAATGTTTGTTACTAATGAATAATGATTTAAAAGTGGTTTTCTCCAATCTACATTAACCTTCAATTTTAACACGAACGTCTAATAATAATTATATTGAAAATAATTTTGTTATTACGTGTGTATCGTCCATCCGTTTTAAATCTCTCCAATAAACATAAGCAAATATTTATGTTTATGTGAGCAGATATACAAAACAGTTCGTGCGTATGTGCGTGGGTGAACAGTATAGTTGATAAACTAATACCCATGCAAGGAAGAAATAATATAGAACGTGGTGAAAATAGTAAGAAAATCATTATACACTGAAACGTCATGCTAAGGGACTGCCCGGAGTTATGTCTTTTGTTTTGTAAGAAGAGATTTTTATTAACTGATAATAAAATAATAGGAGTCCGAGTATGTACGGTACTACAGTGAAGAGTAGATTTAGATTTTCCATTCTAGCTTTGCTAAGCCTTAATTTTTTGAAAATGTTCTTTTAGTAGGTTTCCTAAACTTTTTATTGGGTTGTCCCCCAATTTTAAGTTTTCATTAAAAAAAAATCTATATAAAATATTCTGTTTACGTTTTCAGGATTACTCATTTGTATGAATGTCAACACTTATTAATCCTCTTCCAAATGATATTGTTTGTTTACCTCTGTAGCATTCCGCTACTTGGAAATAATTCAGTCATCCTTATAATGTCAAAGCGAGAATTTCGTACGATTTTCTTTTACGAGTTTAAACTCGGCCGAAGCGGAGCCCAAACGGCTAGAAACATTAACCAAGTCTGGGGCGAGGGTTGTGTTAATGAGTGCACTGGGCAAAGGTGGTTTAAAAAATTTCGGGAGGGAGATTTCAGCCTTGAAGATGAAGAAGGTCGTGGAAGGCCTTCCTCTCTTAATGATGATGTTCTGCGATCAGTGGTGGAAGAAAACCCCAAAACAACTGTTCGAGAACTTGCAGAGCAACTCAAAGTCAGTAAAACGACCGTCGCTGACCACCTCAAGGCGATTGGAAAAGTGAAAAAACTCGAAAATTGGGTTCCACACTCCACATGTGTCACGTGTAACGTCACAAAAATTATTGGAGCTTGGCTATGAAACTTTGCCTCACCCACTCTACTCTCCGGACCTCTCGCCTACTGACTACCTTTTTTTTAGACACCTGGACCACTACTTACAACACATAATATTCAAAAATCAAACGGAACTGGAAAATGCATTTATTGACTTTATCAATTCTAAAAATTCTGAATTCTACTCAGACGGAACTAATAAGTTACCAACACGTTGGGAGAAATGTATTGAGAGTATGGGAAATTATTTTGATTAAAGAACATTGCTTTAAAGTAACTAGTTTCTTTTTCTTTTTGTTTAATACCAAAATCCTGCATTATTTTCCGGACAACCCAATATAAAATCATTATTTTAAAATCAATTTTTGTTAAGTCAGAACCGCGTTACGCTTTAAGTTTCTTTTCTTAATAAAAAATTACAAGTTTAACCTAGAGTAAAAATAACGTCAGAAAGAAAATAGGGTTAGGTTTTGTAGAAGGAGAAGTTAAGGAAACACGCAAACACACCATCTCAATTAATAATAATTGTAAACATAATTAGAATTCCTTTTACCAGTCAGAGATCGTTTATGCTACCTAAGAAAAATAAGAAAAACTACGAGGATAAGCCGACATTGCCCTCGTCCTCTTTTGAGAGGGGACTCTAAGTAGAGTGTTAACTACATAACAAATTAATCTTCTCCATCCGTAATTGTCGCCTAAATGGAAAAATCCGTTATAAGAATGTATCAAAAATATACTGTAACTGTAATGGATTCAGAATATTTCGTCAAATAAAGCATAAAACATAAATTTTATAGTAAGAAGAACAACAGGCATATTTTTTTTAGAAAAAGAAAACATTGCCGCTCTAGATAAAGCGGATCGAAAATGAAACACGGTTAATTATATTAAATGTAGAACTCATCAAATTCTAAACAGATAACACTGAATATTAATCACGGATTAATTACTATAAAATTCAGAATCAATGTACGGTTTAGTGGTCAATTGACCAAATTAAATCTTTTATGAGGAATTGCTTGTAGTTTTTTCCCTTGAAGTCAGCGAGAGTGAGCCCATAAACTATGAACTGTACATTCTGTATCAAAAAGACGATCTGTTTTTTTTATTACTCTTTGTTTTGTAATTTGACACTATTTTCGCAAATTTGGTTTGAGAGTTAGTTAAAACTCTTGCTTATCTCGGAAAATGTGGAATACTACAGACAGCACCATAAAATAGAAAAAGAAGTTCTTTAAGTTCATCCTGGGGCTTTAGGCTCCCTTGAATAACAAAGAAGTACTAAATTTGGCACAATTGTGGCCAAATGAATATGCAAATAAATATATAAAAGTAATGTATTAGTTTAATTAATTATACTTTTAATCTAAGCTTTTGTTTGAGATGATAAAGCAAGTGTCACGAACGGAATTCGAACCCACGGCATTCGGCTCAATACGTAGCAGCTTAATTGAACTATTGTGACTTCGATTCGAAGACGCACATTAAACCCTTTGGAAACTATAACTATAGCCATGCATTGGCCTCTGAAATATGATAGATTTTGTGTTGCGTCGATCAATAATTACCGAAAACAAATTAGTGGTCAGAAATAATGTTGCTTTTGGGTAGAATTTCTTGAAGGCGCGAAAAATGTAGCTTTTCAAGTTCTTTTGCAATACAATGAGTCGTTATAAGATAGATTGTTAAGCTTGTGGATCGTGCTGTTGGAAGAAAATTGCTCTATGTGTAATGGATGGTACAAAGACGGCTTTATTAATCTGTAACTATCGTCTTTCAAGGAAGCGGAAGTAAAGTTTTGAAAATCGTGGTTCGAACTCTTGTTTCTGTGAGAATTATCTGACAGATAACACCAAAAGTATAGGGATAGGAATAAAAGAAGGCTCAACAAGGCTATCTACACTTCGACCTGAGTAGATCTAAGGGGATCCTCTATTTTTAAAACTCATTGGAGCTTCTGGCTGTTGATAAATCAGCAAAGACTTGTCAGCTGCTCCTTAGCGTAGGATCTTCCTTGACGCTGTTTCTTTCTAGTACCATTTCATTTTGAAATTAAGCGTATTATTGTTTCTGTTATTGTATAGAATACAACGAACGTGGTTGTACTTTCAGCCGTACATCATAAGGGCATAAATTCATCTAAAGTCCAGCAAGTTTTTTTTTTTTTCAATTGGCTTGATTCTTAGTATAAAAACGTATAAAAGCATTACTTATTACCCTGATTTTGCACCTACAAATGATTATTCTCGAGGAGCCCTGTTGCAGGATGACTATAGACTAAACCAGCACGACCTGTGAGTATTGCGGAAGGGTTGGTCCTTTGCGCCTTTAAAGAAGACAACTAAATCGAGTTAACTTTCAATTGAAAAATATCTATTATGTATTAATGAAACGGGGCACGCAATTTATTGTTAACATTTTAATTTTTTAACATTTCATGGTTTTTATTTAGTTGCTAAGTTAACTGATAAAGAGGAGGAGCGGGCGATCCATGTGGAATAGAAATAAAAATCCATTACAGTTCATTGTCCAATTGGCGAATTAACTTTTTTCAATTAATTAATATTTATGAAAAGTATTTGTTGAGAAAAAAAGTCAAAGACACGAGCTGGATTCGAGCCCACGACCTTCGGCTAAATACGCCGCTGCTCTACCACTTCGACTTCGATCGTGTCGGAGTTTTTATCTCAACCAAGATCTTACATAAACAGAAGTAACTTCGTTAAGTGACCACTAAAAGGTAAATGGATTAATATTTAATAAGTAAAAGAAATATCACTTCACTATACAGCTCCCCGTGGTCACTTCATAAGTCGCTGAGAATCCAATCGTGATTACACGACATTTGAAAACGGCAAAAAGAGGATTAATTCAAAAGGTTGTAAGCTGAGATGGAGAGATGGTGTCCGAGAGGATCGAAGTCACGATATCTCAAGTGGTAAAGCAGCGGCGTATTTAGTGGAATGTCGTGGGTTCGAATCCCACTCGTGACACTGACTTTTTTCTCTCAACCAAGACCTTACATAAAAAGGATTATTAATTGAAATAATATACAATATAGAATTAGACCACGAGGCAGAGAAACCGTGACAAGTTTAAAGAAATGTGAAGACGCGATTTAGGTATAAATTTTTCGTCGCAGCTGGATTTGTACCTGGGACCTGTGCCTTGCAATGAAGATCGCACAAGTCAATGCCTAAAATGTGATTCGCCATTGATGTCCTCTATTACATTTATCGTTGATCCAATCGGCGTTTTTATAATTTGTTAAAAAGAATAAAACCTCCAGTTTAATAACATGTTAATCAATGCGGTTTGTTTTCCCGCCCCACTGATAAAGTAGGGCCTTTTCGATGTTATATCTCTATTTACGCGATTACGTAAAATTGTTCTACAAATGGTTACTCATTTGATGTCGGTAATCCACGAAACAATGATGGATCGTCTGTCTGCTTAACCTTCTTAGCTTGTTAAAATTATCCACGTTCACGCTCAGGTCATTAGAAAAGTATTAAAGCTGACATTTTCCCACAAAAAAGGATAAACCTCTTTATGGACGACCATCTTTTAAATGGTTTCTACTATTTATTACACATTTATGATTATAACCGTTGAATAATTGGCAAAACAAGCGAGTAATGCGCAAACCTGGTTGATCCGATTAAGTTTGTGACCAGAGTTTGTTAAAATGTTATTTAATATCCTTTAACTTAAAAGTTTATATGTCATTTACGACCCCGTTAAAGCTAAGCCAACTCTCAGGACTCACCTACATTTCAACTAACAATAATTAAAAACTAGCGAATCAAATTAACCCCAGTCCGAAAACATAATCCAACCCTAATCACTGACTCCAATTTATTATAACCTCAACCCCTTCCCACCGCAAACGTCATTGCTACCTGGTCATATCTAGACAAACGACTCACATGGAATACGGACAATACTGACTAAAGATAAAACATTAAAAGACATCAGATCCCTATTGACACTCAAATACTCGGGAACAACGCAACATTGAAACTAATATAGACGTTCGGCAAAGAACTATGGGGTTTTACCAACCTGACCAATCTCCGCAGAATCTTGACCTTACCAGCATGAACGTTTAGATTCATCCTTAACGCCCCTTCTATTTTTCTAACATAAATAACGTCCTAAATGTTCCCTTAATAAATGAAGTTTTAAAATCCAGCTACAATGGCACATTAATCTTCAAACCCACTCTAATAACGACGTACAACTTTCCTCCCGATCTCTTCCTAGCCATCTTCTCTCTCAGAATGCAAGTGACTAAGTAAAGATTCCTAACTTAAGAGTACAATCGATGGATGGCTTCTTCACTTCTCTTTTGGTTTTGTTTTTCTGTTAATTGTAATTTTTTCGATGTAATTTTATGTGATTTGGATAGATCGTTGCTGTAATAATAAAAAAAAGTATCTTTAGCCTGTCTTTCCTAGCTTTTTTAGCCAATCATATAATTTACATCGGTTGTTACTGTTCTTCACTTAGAGGTAGATTACGTACATGCTTTACAGAATGGGCCAGATTCGTCCCTTGAGAGATACTTCTATTGATGTCAAAGGGAGGTAGTTCCGTTTGATTCTATTTGTTAATGTTTGGGATAGGATAAGTTAGGAGGATAGTAGGAAGAGCTTTGGTGTTTTCAAATTCTACCTTGTTGCTCATTGTGCCTTTTACTTGTTATTTAGTTCAGTTTTCCTGATCTGATTCTGCTTTGAATAAAGAGAAAGTCATGGACTGTTGACTGAGCGCTTCCTCACATTTGAAAGAAACGAGTGGCCGTTACTTCCTCACCATTGCATTACCTACAAACACCTACTTACAAATGTGGTCATCAGTGAAATTATGATGTGCATGTGTTTACTCGGAAGTCAGAGATCGGTCCATAGCTCTCTCTACTTGTAGCAAATGCTGCTAGTTTTATTGAAATTTTTACAACACAGATTGTTTTATTTAGTATTTTTAGTTTTAGTTGTCAGCTACAGTCCGAATAATGTACTACTTCTATCTGAAAAGAAGATTAGTTGTATTCTATTACAATATCTACAAAATTTAAAATTATTTTTGGTACAGCTTTCCGGATAAAAGTGAAATGTGAAGTAATAACTGATGAATTCGCTTTCAGATATAACCACTACCTTTATTTAGAACTCAATCTATCTGTTTCAAGGCAAATTGGTTATACAGTTAGTATGGAATGTGGGACTTATATCTCTTCCGTTTAAAAATGGAAAGTGGCTTGGTTTTGTTTAATGTAGATCCAAAGAGCTCTCTTGTTAATAAGACAATACATGTGAAGTTCTCGAGTTCACTGTTGCTAGTCAGTAGATGAAGTCTCTTTGGGCAGGGGCGAGGTTTGAATAACTGAATGGTGTAGGCGTGACGCGTCGCAAAAGGGCTGGGGGTGGCTTAGTCAAACTTTCTCCCATCTCATTAACAACTGAGGGGTGCGTTTCCGGGGTAAACACATTATTACAAGCTTTCCGCCGAGGCGCTGACGGCTTTTTGCTCCCGCGTCCGAGGAGAAAAGGCGCCAGGCGACGCCCCGCGAGTTTAAATAAAATTAAAGAAAAGTTAAAGTCGCGGCCCTATTCCTTTTCCACGGATATCGAGTTACCTAGTCGCAGTGTTGAGAACTTTTCCAGGGGCCTTTACACCCACCTTTCGCCACTTTACAACCCCGCAGTCAAACCTGATGTTTCTCCTCGAGACCCTGATAAAAACTTGGGGAAATAGCCCGTGAACAAAGTGGTAGACTTTTCAGATGGAACCCGTTTGATACGTGTTATAAAATGCAGAATTGGTTGGCTGCCTCCCACCCCATCTGATTGTTATTGTTTATATCTATCATATTGATTCAAATTATGAACATATTAGGTTTCGATTTAAGAGGAATTCTTTGATTTTCCGCACCACCAGTTGGAATTAAATGAATACCTATTTACTCCCATAATATCATTGCCCTTTTATGGTATTTATTATACCGATGTTCAATAAGTTTTGTAACATTTAATGCTTTTCTTATTTGCATCAAGTTTTAAAAGATTTTTAATACATACATATAGAACTCAGTTTCTATAACAAATTTGAACCAACCAATCAATCCACTTCCTTGTTCCTACGTTTCATCGGGCTTCTTCCGTTCTTACAAAAATCCGTAGAAAACAAACGATTAAAATATTAATCTATATTAAACAAAGCTCCATCAACGACAATGTTGTGCAGTAGGTGGATATAATTGCAGATTCTCTAGACCCAGGTATGTTTCTAGTTCCAAAATAGGCTGGGGAATCCTAATTGTCTAATGACCCTAGGGACACGCAAAAAGCTTACCTTAAGAAGGTTTTCGTGACGTGAATGCATATAAAAACTCAAACAAACTGACCGACTAGTCAAAAAAATGGGCTTTAAGCTGGAGCTGGAAAAACGGCTTGAGATAAAAAAAAAAACAACTGAAACACAGCACAAAGGGCCCAGGTATGGGCTGTATAGGTCGAATGAGAGTACAGGTTTAAATTAAACCCTCTATCAATATATTTGTATATATATGCCCCAATTAATTGTTTTAAAGAAGGGATGGGCCCAACCTAGACTTTGTGTAGGTCCGAGAGGAAATTCATCGATCGGTCTGTCTCGCCAAGTACATTAAAAATAAAA
The DNA here is from genome assembly GCA_039619505.1 of Cimex hemipterus. Lineage (NCBI taxonomy): Eukaryota > Metazoa > Arthropoda > Insecta > Hemiptera > Cimicidae > Cimex > Cimex hemipterus. The sequence goes on along the minus strand of CM077105.1, from coordinate 3,115,620 downwards.
CTGACCTTTATTTGTTATAATGAATGAATTTTGAGATGATAGAATTAAAATAAAACGAAAATTTTATATCTTTAGAAAAATGTTTTAATAGTTCAAATATTACAAAATAAAAGTGAAAATTTTAAACTAGATGATAAAACAAAATGAAATATAATGTAAAAAATAGCAATTTAACCGACTGGTTTTTCCTTTTTCAATCTGATTAAGGTAAGTTTGAAATTAAAATTTACTGACAGTTGAAGGAATATTATTTTGTTTTACTCATAGGAAAAATTATTAAACGGAGCGTCTTCCTCGGGCGGAGGTCTTTCTTTCACTGGCTTAAATCCCAAAAATGAGTAAACAAAACAATATTAAGGGGATTGTCTCACAGATATACCATATATTTTTAAAAATTAAAATGCAATGGGTGCTAATTAGTGACCGTTAATCGATATTTATTTAGAAATCGTGAGATGCGGTCTGGTGTGATGTAGGTTTCAGAAAAACATTTTCTTTATCGTGCCAACGTTTCGATCTTTTATTGAGCCCTGAAGATGATCTCAATAAAGTTCGAAACGTTGGCACGATAAAGAAAATGTTATCTCACATTATCTGACATTATCTCCTTTCGACAATGTGGTGTGTCGAACGTCAAAATAGTCAAGATTTTGTCAATTTATCGTTCAGCTTTTATTTATTTATCCTACTTCCAAGACCGTATGGTATTTTATCTCATCTTTAAATTGTCCACGGCCATACTAGGAAAGAAAAATTTCTACGGTGTTCAGCGTTTTACGGAGCATACTGAAGATTTAAGAAGAAGTGATTTACTGTTTTCTAAAGCATCTTGGTAAGTATTGCGTTACTAATTTTGCAGTGACATCCGCTAGCATATTACCATATATATTAGCATATTTTCTTTCCCGTTCAATGTTTTCTTCAACATGCATTATATTGGGTTGTCCGGAAAATAATGCAGGATTTTAAGTTTTCATTAAAAAAAATCTATATAAAATATTCTGTTTACGTTTACAGGATTACTCATTTGTATGAATGTCAACACTTATTAATCCTCTTCCAAATGATATTGTTTGCTTACCTCTGTAGCATTCCGCTACTTGGAAATAATTCAGTCATCCTTA
>CM077105.1:3079991-3097352 GCA_039619505.1 Cimex hemipterus | reverse complement strand
TCTCACATTACTTTGAGGGGTATGCATTAACATTTTGTCCTCGCCAATACACTGGAAGGATAATGAGAGGAGTACTGAGATGGCGGAATGTGGTTCATGCTTCAAAACCATAAAGCGGGGGAACACACACGACGCAACGCTAGGCGACGCTACCTCGATTCTACCCGACGCCCTGTCACGTTTTGTGGTAGGGAGTCTATGCGATCCCAAGGGAAGTACAGTCACACAGCGTGTAACAAGAATCACTGCAATATCAACGCCTCTTTTATTCTTAATGCATTATTTTAAGAAAAATCTCGGAATAAATTTTTAGTTCAATTTTATGAGCACAAATATGCTAATAACAATGTTGTTTTGATCAATTTTCTTCGTAACCATTATAATTAAACAATTTTGATAAATTATTTGATTTATGAATTTTTGATCTAGCTTAATTTGGTTTACATGAAAATAATAATTTTGTAATTAATGTAACGACAAAATTACATATACATAGTTTGAAATACACTACAAAAACTATGAGAGTCCTGTTTTGATGCTACTCGACGATAATGGTGTAATTTTATGAGCAAAACCTTGATTTACCTTGTTAGTTAAGTTTTACGAGCAAAACCATGTGATAAATTGTTAGTTAAATTCCTTATATCAAAAAATTGTATTCAGGAGTTTTGATCAATTTTCTACCAAACCATTAAAATTAATTTTAAAAAATTAATAAATTTTTGATTTCCGTTAATTTGATTTATATAAATTAATTATGGTGTAATGAATATAACGACGATAATGCATATAATTCGAAATAAAAATATGAGTGTTCGGGTCTTTTGTTTTCGATGTACTCGGTGCTACCCGACGAAAATCTGGACGATGGGGATCGCAGAGCTTAGAGTAGGGTTGCGTTGTGTGGCATCGGGCAGATGTGCATAGAAATGTTATGGACTATTGGACTTTGGATTCACTTTGGGTAGCATCAGGTAAGTGTGTTCCTCGCTTAAAGATTGATGACCGTTCCATGTGTGAAACCTATTCCTCAGTTCCATCACACAGTCTGTATGCATATAATGACATAATAACACGTATTGCTTTCCATCTTCCTCTCTCTCTCTCTCTCTCTCTCTCTCTCTCTCTCTCTCTCTCTCTCTCTCTCTATATCTATCTATCTATCTCTTTCTCTCCCCCAATCTGTTCTATTTGTCATCAGCTTTTTTTACAATACGAACTCTAAAGAGTTTTCACCATCCATAAAAAAAGAGGTCAAATCTTTTTGTTTTCAAAATTTGCTTTCATCCTGGTAACCATCAACGGTTACTAATAATTCAAATGTCAATAGGAATAGTTCAGTAATTCACCATGAAATACATAGTTACGATTGCCGGTAACAACAATAGATATTGCAATTATGTCCATTTGTTTTAACGAAAAGCTGTTCTATATTATTGGATATCCGATCCGGTACGTGAATGATATATCGGCTCCCAACCTCGCCCATCGGTTGATTTGCAGTATAGAGGTGCGACTGGCAGTTAAGAGAAATAGGACAAAGCCCGCTAGCGCGGATTGCAAACATAAAGCGACCAAACTCATTTCACTCAATTTTGTTTAGGTTTAAATACTGATATAGTTTAACGACGATTGTTAAAAAGAATGAGATTCTTAAACGTATTCATGTTGACGTGGTTAGTCAATATGATCATAATGTTATATTTTATGTTAATTTCATTGCTGGTCTAATGCATTTTATAAAACAGCATTCACAACAAAATATTTAAAAGAATTAACCAAAATAACATAAAGCTTGGAATAAAGTAGAACCTAGAAATCCTTCGACCTGATGGTGAGCTAAAAACTTGGATCGTTGGAAAATAACTTACTGTGACTAGGAGCTATCTTTTTAAAAGGATTAAAGCTTAGAAATGTTAATAGATCATAACATGGGCTCGTTTGTAATCAATGTAATAAATGTGGAAAAAATCTGGGCTAAAAACAGTTCCATTTTTCTAAACATCATTAGAGAGCATCAGATTGACTTTGCTGAGGGCATTTATAATTAACTAGTACGAATGTAATGCTAGCCTGTCTTACCGGATGTTTTGACCTTTACGAAGCGAGCCTTTCAATTTCCGGCGGATGGAGTTGAACTCGCAGACTTTTAAACGCATTTTACTAAGCTTTAGTCAATACGTCTTACGACGTATGAAACACTTTGACCTTAGGAAATTGTATTGCATAAAAGAGGTGGTAGTCTGAAAAAGCAAAGTCAGGACTATAAATTGGATATGGAAGATGCTCGATTCTATCCGGCCAGGAAGGTTATCGATTTGCTTGACGGGTTTTCTTTTGTTGAACCAAACCTTCTTCATATTTATCAAAGTCTGGCATCGTCTCGGCAAAAAGACTAGACTAAAATATACGGATAACCATAAGTTCGTATCTCGAGATTTAAAATTAATATTAACCAAAGAATTGATAGATAGTGTCAAAGAAATGCAATTTCTCGGAAATAGTGGTAGTCGGAAGGAAAAGGTCAGGGTGAGAGAGCTACACAAGCTCAATTTAAACAATTTAGTACATTGTAGTCTCTCGTGGCCTGGCCTTTTCTCGATGAAACCAAACTTTCTTTCCAGTCTAAACATAGCCGGATGATTTTTGTTTCAAATACATAAATAAATTAAATTTATGTTTAACACATAGATGTCACATTTTATGTAGCGAGCAAATTTCTTCCGAGTCTTTCTGAGCATGGATCTATGTTCATAAATGGAGTTGGACCGAGCAAGGTCACTACATCTACTGATTGCATGATTAATGCCCTATGCCAACTTTCTTTTATTTGATTTTTTTTTATTTGATTGTTGGGAGATGTGTGACTAGACGTTCTCTACAAGAACATCTCTACAGTCTTCCGAACCATCGATTCCGTTTGTCAAGATTCGTCATATTCTGAAGACACTCGGATTTCTCAGATGAGGCACAATGTTCAGTTCATTTTGAGAAAGTACTAAGTTGATTCAAAACCTTTAGAGCGGTTTTTGCTTGTACTTTCGGAAAAAAGTGACCAGGTGTTCTATCTAAAAAACAAAAATTCTAGCTATTCATTAATTACTTGTGCCAAGACTACGTATCCTTAGATTCAAGAGAAACTAGGGAATTATTAAAAGTAGTTGTCTGAAAGTAAAGACTATTATGAAAAAGATAGTAGCGTTTTCTCGTATAATTCATTTTTAATTTCATTGATTATTCATCGTTTCACAAAAACAAGTTTCGCTCTTCCAAAACGTTAAACACGAAGTTGTCCATGAATGGAATTAGACCGAACAAGGTAACCAACCATACGCATGATGAATTTAGTACGTATGGATGATTTATGCTTTGAATGTTTAGAGATTTAACCAGGTATTGTCGTGTAAAACCTAACGTTTTTCTTATTCGTTAATACCTTGTGTCAGGACTACAAATCCTTAGATCTGAGCTGTTGTTCAAAGGAACAAAGTTCAATCCATTTTTAGAAAGTACTACCTCGATTAAAACTGACGTGATCATCATTGTGGCCTGGCATGTTCTCGTAGAAAACCACCTTTCCTTATTATTAAAAACAAGTATCGTCATTCCAGAGTATTTGATCCGCCGATGTTGATTGAGGTTAGTCTGAACAACTATTTAGGACGTGTTTTGCTTCCTAGGTGATCCTTGATAAGTGATAAAGTCTCGTGGCTTTTCTTGTAGATAAAAAAAAATGCTGTCTTCGCTTTAGGTTTTTTCTTGGCATATCCTGCCGTTGTGCCGTTGAAACCAAACATTCTTCCATACATTAAAACCGGTAACGCTTTTTCAAAATATTAATTGTATTAATTAAAACCCAATGTACTTAAAGGAGTTAAACTGAACAAATCACAGCACGGGAATCTGGTAGATCCACCCCATTGAAGGATTTTGTCTCGAAATTTACCTAGTGTTGTCTCGTAAAAACCAAAAAAATTTTTCATTCACCTAAGCCTTGTGCTGTCAACAAATTGTTAAATCCTCCAGTATGGAAGAATTATGTTATTTTGGGTGACCGCGAGTTAGATTTTTGGCTCTCTAAAATCCCGTTATCGTGCGTTCTATTTTCATGATTGCACCCAGAATTTTTGAACTCCTCCACGATACCATAAATTCATTAACAGCGGAAAAAATACGTCTAATTGACGTAATAATTGTCTCTTCCTATTTACCCGTTCCTGATGTCATATCCATAAAATCTTAAAATAACAGAGAAATTGCCGAAATGACAGCTTGTATGGCGGAATTTAGGATATAAGGTGGGCGTGTTAGATTTTCATATAAATAATGCTCAATATCACATTTGGCCCAATTATCTGTATCTCTTACTTCGCGTGATATTTATTAATGCAATATCAAAATAATGCTGCTTAAAATAAAAATATTATGCTAAAAAGAAACACTAGAAGAAGAAAATTCAATCAGTCGCACTAGTTATATGAAAACAATCCAATAGGTTATTTAATTTAATTTACAAGATATCACAATTTTAGCTTTTTATGATAAAGAAAATAATGAAAAAATGCAAAAATACGACATCAAGTTACATTTTTGTCTTACGTTCGAGTGCTATTGTTTTGTTCTGTTGTTATTACGCTGTTGTTATTTACATCCTATTTCATTATTATTCAATTACTGTTAAAATCATACTGTTATTATTCTTTATATATTAAGTTTTGATTGGTATCGATACAATTGTTTGACGATGATCATTCTCGGATGTTTATCCGCGCAGTTGACATCCCTGCGGCATGGATATTTATACAGGGTGTACTTTTTCATGGCCTCGCTGAATTTCTCTCGAACCAATAAAGATATAAAAAAATACTCGTTTAATACTTTTTAGTCTAATTTCAAATTTTTACTTTTTTTTTTTTTTTTTTTGTAAAACGTTATACAGGATACATCAAGCCCAGTATTCATTCAGACAGCAAATTTCTAGAAGTAGATCAATTTTACAATAGTACCTTTCAGTATTCCATTGAAAATGAACCGAAAACATATTCTTCCGACCAACGGCGAGTGGATATGTACGACTGCTTTTTTGTGTTGGTGTTGGGCGTCGTGCAATCGAGTTCTACTTCCAGAATGTTCAGGTCGTCGTCATTTTTTGATCAATTTAAAATCCGAATGCACCTTTGTTTTCAGTGTAAAAATTCCTTTAAAATGGTGTGTCAGGATGTATAGGGTCGTTTCTGAAATTTTCATGTTCAACTGGGCCTGAGGTACCCTGTATAAGTTTTCTCCAAGAAAGGTAATAATTAAAAATTAATCTGAAAAAATATTAAAAAAGTATTTTTTAAATATCGTCATTGAGTTAAGACAAATTCAATCTGACCATCTTAGGAAGCCACACTACATTATTTCTTGCTTATGCCCCCCTTTAACGCGTTATGTGCTTGTAGAATATATCGGTAAATCTTTTTTTAAAGAAATATTTTTAAGAGTTCAAAGAAGTTCTCACTGCAACAATTATTGGATGTTTTTATTATTATTATTATTATTATTTTTTATATCAAACTGAGTCAAATGAATTAAGGACGTTGTTATTTTACTAAAACAATTAACATTACTTTCGAATGTGTTCTATAAAGAATATTTAATTAAATAATTTACGGATTCAATTAAATTAATTGATTGAATTAAATATTAAAAGTATACTTAATAAACGAACATAAAGAGAAGTGTTTAGAAAAAATTTATACTGTGGTATGGAGATTTTCTGGAAAACCGACCTCGTTTACCCCCCCCCCACTTCACCACTACCTTTAAAATATACTTTTGAATAAAACACAAGAGCATGGGCGTGATGATGAAGTAGAAGAAACTTTATAGCTTTTGACACGGGACGGGACTGTTTGTCTCCTCGGAAGCGGAGCGGAAGTCGCTTTGTGCGGTTTTACCTCGCTGGCAACAATAAGCCCAAATGGCTTAATATTTCTTCAACTTTTAACTGCTCTTCTTGTATTTTTATTTTATTTCCGAATTCGCCAGCAGTCGAACGAACGAAATAAATCCCTCTTCAAACATGTAAAGAAACGGCGAAATCATTTCTTTTCAGAGATCGATTAACAATAGGTTATTTGTTAGGCGGTTTTCTCTCTGGAGCAATACGGCAAATGTCATAATTGCAGACTAATTGGTGCCTAGAGCAACGTAAAACTCTGGGGATGTTATTACAGAGGTTTGCCGAGCAATTAGTACCACGTTTTTATGAAGTGGATCGTTAATGAACGAACATTGATTTTAGCTGTATTTCTTGGAAATTTTGTTCTAGATAAAAAATATAAAAAAAATCTCTAGTTTAATATTAAAGACTTTATTGATTGGTAATTAATTCAGCATGAATTAGCATTTTATATATATAACAGCGAGCGTACTTGAAAAAGAGTATTCTCTGTCTATGCGGCTTCATTAGTGGAAAAAATATCAAAGACCCATTTTAAGTCATCACATATTATTTTTAAGATTACGATATTGCACATTCTGAATATGGCTTTTTCTGGCAATTTGTGGAGTTTTGTATGTTACGAAAAAGAAATTATATAATTCATAATTCTTTATCTCGCTTTAATAAAAACATTATTGTCAATATGATAAAATTATTGTGCAATATTTTTTCTTATCGTATAATGTACAATGCCGCAGCAGGAAACAGATGGAGCAGTGCGTTCCCAATCGAAAATATATACTGATGTATGCACTTGTATAAATTATGTAAAAATCCAAACTTGATCATTTTTGTAATATACACAATAGAATGTATGACAAGAACTGACGCATTGTTTATAAAAATTAGTTACCTAATAACCTTCTGATAGAACTATTTAAAAACCAAAGAGGTTAGTATACAAAACCTGTTTCATTCATAGAAAAGTTCACATTTTTTGATGCTTTCACAATCCAGATAGCATTGTGAGAAATAATATCAATTTATTGAAACCAAAATACTGTACGCGTCATATTTTATTTTTTCCAAATATATGATATATTGTTTTCAATATTTGAGGATTACTGAAATTATTCGAAACGGAATATCAATTATTAAAGACAAATATCCGTCATATGATAGCAATTTTTAAAAAGAAACTGTATTAAGGGTTTAAAAGAACAAATTGTTTACATTATAAACAAATATATCTTCGAACTCGTGTAAACAAAAGAATTAATTTTATTTAATATTAAGTAATTTAATGGTCAAAATTCATGAGAAAACTTGTCAGAATTCACAGTTAAGTATTTTATGGTTTATCCCTTATAAATATAAAATTGCTGTTTGATTTTATTTTGGCTCAAATAATAGCAATTATAGTTTAGTTATTCATTTCATTAAGTGATCTTTTTTCTAAGCAAGAAATTAAAAATTGTAGACGCGTGCATTTTGTGCACTCTATTCTGCCAGTTTTAAATTATTATGGAGAAAAGTCATTCCGTTCCTAATGTTTTTCAGTCCTGACCACTTTACTTGATGGTTGTACTTAGTCGGTCGAGTATTTGCAAATAGAGTTTACTCGGATGGGATATGTAGAACAGTAAAGTACGCTCCACCAGTCTCAGCCAATGCGTGAAGTTTGGATAAAGTCCGCCTGTAGAATTGGTTAATGAAGATTGATTTCGCTTTCTCCATGGTCGATACAGAATAAACTTTTCTCTCACGCTGTTCGTCGTTCAACACATTTGAAAATAAATCGTAATCAGAGATGCAGCGGGTGATATTTTCTCTCGAACGAGGATATTGACAAAAATCTATATTCATATTGGTCTAAAATTTATTTATATAAACAGAGCGGAATCTACCGTTATTTTTTTTCAAACAATTGATTTTTAAATAAATATTTATTTAAAGAATCAAATTTGTAAGATTTTTATATGATCGACTAAACGCAACATTTATCTGTTATGCGTTACTGTAAACTTCATGCGCCGTTTTCACACATCGCACTCGGATCACTTTTTCCCCACCATAACTACACATTAGCTTAAATTATTAGTACTAAAATAATTGTTATTTTTTCGATTAAATAAAGTATTTACCTTCCTTAAAATACGTTCTTATGCGTTTACACAAAAATTTACAAAACTTAGTGGAAGCATAGTAAGACTGCAAATTGTTCTAACGGAATTAGGCGAGAATAAGAATAGGATTTTTAAGTCGGTTCAGGAAGATTATTTAAATATAAAGGCGGGATTTTCATTTTACTAAGGGTGAAAACATTGTATTTAAATTTAGTTTTATCAGGACGATTTCAACGAGGATATCAACAAAATTATTGTATTTATATCGGCTTATAATTTATTTCTACAAACGGAGCGGTTCTCTGCGGCATGTACCATTATTATTTTTTTTCAAACAATTGATTTTTAAATAAATATTGATTAGAAGTATCTAATTTGTAAGTGATTTACTAAACGGAACGTTTTATCTGCTATGCGTTACTGTATACATGATGCGCCGTTTCGCGCATCAAACTCGGATCATTTTTCAACACCACAACGATAACCAAAAATTCCCGAAAAAGATGGAAACTTTTTAATATATAATTAAAACTTATTTTAAAAACCATCACACTAAAGTTTTGTATTTACATTCGTCGACTTATTGTACATATGGTAAAAATGTCGAAATAAGTTTGCTGTTGAATAAATTTGCCCGAAATTTCCAAAAATGAACATTAATTGATTTTCCTATTTTAAATAGTTAAGTTTCTATGCGTGTTATATAATCTCGGAGAGTTAGATCAAAACTTTTTGTATCACAAGAGACTAGGCAAAAAAATAAAAATCTTCCAATTTCTTCACAAAATTGCCCAAGCGGATATAGAATTTCAATAACGTCTAATCTCATTACGTCGATCCTCATTATTATTTTTTATAGAATCTACAAACAGATCGATTCGTAATAGACAGATGGATAGACATACGTTTATTGATAAATTTATATAAATAATGAAAAAAATAGTTGACAATCGCAACCTAGCATGCGTAGAAAATCCGTTTGCCAGCGATTGTTTCCAAAATAAATTACTCGTCTTTATAACAACAACATTTGTTTAATAGAATATTCTAAAAAAATAAAGAAAAAAAAATTTATAAAATAATATGGACTTGCTCACATACTACACAAAAATCAAGGGGAAACATAAGAAAAAGAGGAAATACGTGCATTACTGGTAAAATAAAATGAGGTTAAATCCGCAATATTTCGAAGTCCGGTTTACCAATAAACTTTTTTCAAATAATTAATCTTTTGATTGAAGATATTTGATGAAATGAAAAAGTTAGTCTACGAGGCCTCTGCCTGGGCGTGGGTTCGAATCCCGCTCGTGACACTAACATTTTCATTTCAACCAATAATTTACATATAAAAGTTAATTAAGGTTCAATTTAACATATGGAATGGTACCGATAGTTCTAACCATGGCAGTCATATCGGACCATTCCACTCAATATTTGAAGGTATTTGTCCGACCCAACAGCACCAAAATATGAAAAGCGTATCACACTCAATATTGAACATTCGGTCATGAATTGAAATTCGTCCTCAGCTGCACGCGAATTGCAAAGATTACACTTTCCTGAGTTTCCCTCGATCCATAATTCGGACCCCAAATGTAAAATCTAGCAGCGGCTAAAAAAAAACACACAAAAAAAATAGTAGTGATCTGTTAGTATAAGGCCTTTTTGCAATTGGAACAACTAAAACAATTAAAAAAATTTTTGTTTTACTAGGCTTCTTTATCGATCCATTTACTCAATATTTATCAAGAAGGCCGATATATTTTACTCAACGAACGATAAGGCCTTTTAGTGACATTTCTATAAATTAAAAAAGGCCGTGTTGTATTTAAGCCCCTTGTAAATTTTAATAATTTATTACTAAATGTAATAACTAATTTGTTAGTAATTTTATAATAGAGCGTGCTTTTTGTGAAGATTCTTCCGATTATTGGATGCGTATTTAATAGAACAAATAATTAGTTCTTCAAGAGGATATGATTTCTACTGTCAGGGATATGTCAAAATTATGTTTGCCTAGAACACATGCCTGTGGGTAAACCACGAGAATTTACAGTTAATTACCTCATCCAATCTAATCTTCTAAAATTTTCCTTCGTGGCCGACCATTTATTTTATTGCTTATTCAAAATGGAGTCTTAATGTATAAATTAAAAATGGTTGTACAACAGTTTCCGAATACAGTTATATTTTGACGTCAGAGTAGAAATGTAAATAGCTTTCGGATAAATCTGTACACTTTTTTTCCGACGCCCATATCTACCACACGTAACATAATTTAACCTTATCGCTTTAAAAATGGCAAATTTCGTTTTAATGAGGATTATATTTTATCAAATAAGTTGAATAGTAAACGATGTGTTAGAATTTAATTGAACACAAGTGTACTTCACATAGCAACGAATAAAACGGATTAACTGTAACTCTAGGTATATAATGCTGAAGTGACTACTTGAAAAGTTTCAAAATTGACGTTACTGAACAGAAAACTATTTCACTCTGTCCTAATCGCTCTAATTTGGACCTAAGGACATGAACGGTACGAGCCAGCTAGGCGTTCCAATCTTAACAAAATCCAAACTCTACAATTTAAAATCCTTCACACGTAGTTGGTGCTCCATTCTACGTCACCAATCATACCACTCCGATCACTTACGCCCTAAACCTGGCTCACCCCCGGTACAATAAATTTCAGTTTAGACTATCATATCATGGCAACCCATTAATTCGCAACCTGTCCGGTCCAATCCTCACAGAAGGTCGAAGCGAAGGTGGACTTCATTGGGTTAACTTCGGCGACTCTAGGGTCTGCAGTTGATTTCACGCCGTAATGGATAATTACAGCCACTTTCACTGAATGGTGGCCGTTTAAATCAATCACGCCAGGTTGTAAATATACATACAATACTGGGTACATGCATGAACATGTGTTTATTGTAAAGCAACTCATTTTGGCTTGTTCCATTTTGCATGAAGTTGTGAAATATATAAATAAAAGATAAACACCAAAAAATTCATAAAAATGCCCGCTAATATAAAAATAGTACAGTGCCTGGTTTTTTAATTGAGAATAATAGTAAAAGCTATAGGAAAGTGGTTTTGTGGACTTAAAGTCCTCTTGTTCTAGGAATTTACTGTACTTTTTCTACACAACTCAGTTGAGTTAGAAACTAGTTTTGCTCTCAAAAATAAAAATTTGAATTAATATAATAATGATGTTGCAATACAACAAAATTATTACTAGATCCATTATATTTTGTGGTCTTTTGACCAAATATTTTCTTTCAATTAATTAATGTTTTTATGTAAGGTTTTGGTTGAAATGAAAAAACTAGTGCCACGAGCGGAATTCGAACCCACGACCTTCGGCTAATATGACGCTGCTCTACTACTTGAGCTATCATGACTTCGATCCACTCGGACACCAATAACAATCTCAAGCTTCGAATCTTCCCTCCTTTTTTCATTTTTCAAATTTCGTGTAATCGGGATTCGAATACTGCTAGCGACTCTAGCTTTTTTTCATTTCAACCAAAACCTTACATAAACACATTAAATAATTGAAAAAAGTTATTTGGTCAAATGGACCAAGAAATATTTTAATACTTTACTTTTCAATACTTTTTACTTTCCTTGATACTCAGCATAACGACATATGAAGTGGCTGCGGGGAGCTGTTAGTGAAGTTAAACTTCCTTTTACTTTTTACATTCATTATATTTACTAGGCTATTGACTAAATTACTACTGTCAATTAATTAATCTTTTCATGTAAGTTTTTGGCTGAAATAAAAAAGCTAGTGCCAAGTGTAGGATTCGAAGCTCAAGTTGTAAAACAGTGGCTTATTTACTCGAAGGTCGTGAGTTCGAATCCCGCTCGTGGCACTAGTTTTTCATTTCAAACCAAACCTTACATAAAAAATTATTACTACAATTACTAAACATTAAATAACAATAACAGTACTGCAAAGTAAAAATATGTGAAATATTTATGCGATTTCATTATAAGCTAAGCATTACGCATCAAGTTATCTGATTTTCCGGTAATAGTGATACCAAATACTCTTCCCGCTTATCAAACTAAATCACACCAATTAATTAAATAGCCAATTATTCCATGGGGGAAGGGCAAATCTCGCGGATAATCTGAACAGGTTTTACCTATTCCTGAATTATTTATTGAGGCGTGCTTATTGTTATACTATCGTTACAGGTAAATTATTCCGGTAAAAGAAGCCGCTTATCATGCTTAAAACATAAATTACATACAAATCTGATCTGCCTTACTGGTTTTGGCTTGCTACCGGCTTTTATAAATTTAATTAAAACTACTTTAAATAACATATTTCTTATGAACATTTCGTTCAAATTTATGCTTTACTTTTTATGGATCTTAAAAATCAATCATAAGGAAGAAGTATAAAAACCTAATTGTAAAATGTGTAAGAGTGTCATGATTGATGATCAATAAACAGCCTTATAATTGGTTGGCGTTTGTTTGGTTGTTCTTGTTATTTTTTTTTCACAAGGGAATTTTTCGCAATAATTCGTTCACAAAAAAGTTCATTCTTTTGTCTTTTCTAACACTATACCAGAACTCAGATACTTTAAATGGGTTTTCATTTTGCCGATTTCATGTCGAGGGGTATGAGGGCGTCATAATGAAAACGCATTACCTCCATTACTACCCACATAATTGGAAATTTATAAAAGAACCGTGTGGCCAATTATTTAAACATTCAATTGCACCCGTGTGGAATTGCCACATTGGAAATTAAAACTGGTTACCAGGCCCGAGCTCTGATATGTACAGATCTGATTTCACAGTAATAAATTAATTCTGGATAAATCGGCGTCGCCCGCCTATCTCAGCGGATTCAATAAATTCCGTTCATTAGGTTCCGTTGCGAAATTCTATTTGTTGTCCTGGTGCTTTTAAACAACATCTTAATATCAAATGGTAGAAAAGGTAAGAAAAACGACTATCAGAGTTTATTTTTACTTTTTTTATTTTTTACATTTTTTATTTTAAAATGCAAACATTAGTAAACCGTATAGAGTTTCGATTCAAAAAAAGCCCTACATCTTCATAGACGAATGGTTGTAATAAAACAGAACAAAACATGTAGACCTTTTTTACAGCTAGAAATTTCAATATGTCTTTTTCAATTAAATATTATATATATTAATTTAATTATTATAAGTAAATATTAAAAATAAAAATTCCTATTTGATTCGCGTAATTTTATTTTTTACTAGTGTTTTGCTGGCTTTTTAAATATATTCCTGCAGGTATAGGCATCTTTGCTAGAGACCTCTTCGGTGCAGGTATATTATTTCAGGTGGTCATCCTAACATGCGCCCATTTTTTTCACTCTTCACTCTCACTTTCCCTCTTCAAAAACTACAATTTCTCACATTTCTCGAATTAAAAGAAGTTCCACTTTTGTATTTTATATTACACAATCTTTAAATTTAATGTTAATTAATTTCCAAATGGCTTCTATGAGCCCACCTGTATCATTTTTAGGTACAAATTCTAAAATTAAAAGAAAAATATTGGTTTTGTAATGTGGACGATTGGCTGCTCGTGTTACAAACTTTGCCAGTAGATTCTGCGTTCAAAATGTCACCTAAACGTCCTAATTAGCTATGGTTTCGCAAAAAAGAGGGAAAATTCAAAAGGTGGGGTTGAGTTGGGAAGTTAGTGCCCGAGTGGATCGAAGTCAAGTGGTAGAGCAGAGGCGTATCTAGCCGAAGGTCGTGGGTTCGAATCCCGCTCGTCACATTGACTTTTTTATCTCAACTTAAAACCTTATTAACTAAAAAGTAATGTTACAACTTCAAAAATTATCTTTTCAAAACAGTTTCTAAGGAGAGTGTAACTCACCTAGTAAAAAATAGCCAAATCAATGAATGATTATACTAATAAATAATAGTATTTTCATTTCCTTTGTTCTACCAGACTTTTATTTAGATAATCAGATATTTCATTGGACAAATGTCTTGATTTTTTTTTAGAAAGGAAATATGTTTCGCAATATAAAAAAATGGCTGATGTCAGGATTAAGTAAAATATTTTTTTTAACTTTAAGATTAAATCTCTTCTTTGACTCTTTCTAATTATTTTATGCTAATCTTTGTTTTTGTTCATTTTTACATATACATAAAGAAAGCCATAGGTGTAGTAGGTCGTGACTTTTATATAGGTTGTATAAATTAGAATATTTTAGTAGTACAAATAAGTTATATATTCAGGGTGTCTATGAAACCTACATAACGTAATTCAAATCTGAAAAAAGTTTTTTAACGTCTCAATTTATTGCTAGGCTTTTTTTTCAAATTTTTGAAGTGGAAAATATTAATTTCTCCGGAATTAATATTTGCAGTTTTCTTGGAGATATGTTGGAAAAAAAATAGAGAAAAGATTTCTTAATGAAAAGGCTTGATAAGCATAACTTTGGAACCTTTCACGGGGTCCCCCTCATTTGACCGAATTCCGACTCTTCATTAACGTTGCCGGACTTACAAAAGGGGCTTAATTAAGAGACAAGCCACAGGGAAAATTTATCTTTTCTCATACTGTGCAGAATATTTTCAACCTTCGGGGCCGGATAGAATTTCATTTTTGTGTGTCTCTTTTTCCATCCTGCTAATTTTGCGGCGAACCCCTTTCTTCTTTTTTTACGTGACGTATCGGAGCAATTAATTAAATGATGATTTTTCCATCGAATGATGGATGAAGAGAAAACTAAAATGTCTTCCGCTTTCGTGAAAGGTTGTTTGGTTAAATTAGAAATAAGGGCCGGGAACGGACGATCAATTTAGCATATTTAGTTTGAAAATCACCCCCTAACACGCCACGGGTCCGGTTTCAAATGATAACGCATTTTTTTACTATTGTATTTTGTTAAATAAAAATATAAAATAGGAAATTAAAACGGTAATATAAATTTTAAAAAAATGTTTAAATCTGCATATTTTTGTGTTTTCTTTCATATTTTATATTCTAATCGAGAAAAGCGTTCGAAATTAATTTTTATTATTATTTCATGAGGTCTTGTTTATGAATAATGTCGTTATTGAGAAGTTAAAGATAAAAGGTTCGTTCAAAAATAAGCAGTCTCCTGTATGAATTTATGCTCCATTCAGACTTACTGCAAACCATTCAATGGTAAATTAATTACTTAGTACCTGGTAATAACTGTAACCTCCAGGACCTCCATATGGATAATGCTATGCAACCTAAAAAAGATTTTCACGAGAAACGACCCCCAATTGACGTGAAAAAATGAAAATAACAATGCAGAGCATTGTTTGCGTTGAAAAACCTACGATTACTTTTGAGTTCGCTTCAATTTTATCAACGTAGTATTCTCGTTAGACGGAAGATTCTCATAGATATTTATTATGGAGATTGTAATATTCGTGAGTGCCTATAAAATTTTGTAATAAAAAAAATTTCTATAGACCTGAGAGAAAAAAAGATGAAAATTCATATTAAGAAAATAAGTATTGTTGTCAGATAGAAAGGGCGCCATCCACTACAGCGATTCTATTCCAAATGTGGCCCTCCATCAAGCCTACCTATATTTTCTGGACTCGACTTAATTTTAGTAAATGGCCAAAAGAAAAGGCGAGTAAGCTAGAAAGATTAATTTCCCCTACTTTCAAGAAACCGTTTCTTCTCCTCAAACAAATCCCCCTCGGAAAATAAGAAAAATCTCTACCAGGAAATGTATGAACAGCAAGGCAAATTCCGTTACGTCTAACGTTCACCTAATAGAATAGTGTAAATTTTTAGTACTTTTACTACAAGGTTCTCCATCATATAATTCTTTCAATAATAAAAATAAGTTTTTATTATTTTTAATTTTAATGAAATTTTTGTACTTTGTAAATACAAGTTGTGTTGGTGATCAATAATCCATAGTAGTTGTAGTTAATTAGTTATAGTTAATTGCATTACGCAAGTATCTAATTAACTTAAGACATGTATTACACCATCTGCCCAATGACAGTTCTCATGATAGACAACAATAAGTAAATTAATTAATTAAATGACAATCACATTAATTAGACAAAAAAAAACATTTAATTGTGATAAACTTCAGTAATCTTAAGTGTAGTTACTAAAAGATAACATGCAAAAGTATGATAATTTTTTACGTTACTACAACTAATTCGAAATGTATTTTTCTTTTGAGACCACTCAGAGCTTTTTGGTGGCAAGTTGCTAGCCGCATCAACACAAAAGGCCACGTTTTTTTTAAATATTTTTTTTTTTAATTTTTATAATAACTCACACTGTATCAGTTTAAATGAACAATTTATTAATTTTACCTATTTAGTGAGCACATTTTTTGATGGTTTTCGTTTGAGTTTATTTACAATATAACGAGTTAAAATTATATATGTAAATTTTGCGTTATACATCTATGTGAAAAAAGTAAACGCAAGGGAATTAGGTTTGGATCTTTATACTTTTTAGTGATTTTAAATATATTTACAAAAATTACTATATTATCCAAATTAAACAGTGGAGAAAAAGTCCAATAACTCAGTGGCTGAGAGAATAACATCCGATTCGTATTCGCCAACCTTACTGGGTTCAAATCCCGTCATAGATCGTGGTTTTTTTAATTGATTATACTATGAAAAACAGTAGTGGTTTAACCCCTCGTCAAAAATAATTTATTTAATGTAATTATTTTATAATATTATAATTGTATATATTTTTTGTAATATTTTAACTAATTTAACTACTCTGTTTCTGCAGTTTATGTAATGATAAATTTGATCGTTTGATGTATATGTCATATGTATATGTCATTAAATTTAATTATCCTCTAGTTTTACATAGCATATTATTCAATGAGTGTGTAATTTTGTTTTTAGTTTTTTTACATAGTATGTTATATTTCATACGTTATATATCATAGTTTGAGAGGGCTAATAGACAGGGAAGAAGAGAGAGAGATAAATAGAGATAGATAGATAGATAGATAGATAGATAGCTAGATAGATAAATAGAGATAGATAGATAGATAGATAGATAAATAGAGATAGATAGATAGATAAATAGAGATAGATAGATAGATAGATAGAGATAGATAGATAGATAAATAGAGATAGATAGATAGATAGATAGAGATAGATAGATAGATAGGTAGGTAGATAGATAGATAGATAGGTAGATAGATAGATAAATAGAGATAGATAGATAGATAGATAGAGATAGATAGATAGATAGACAGACAGATATATATATATATATATATATATATATATCTGTATATATATATAT
>CM077105.1:3033810-3074871 GCA_039619505.1 Cimex hemipterus | reverse complement strand
CGCGACGCGATTGATTCTTATGACGCGACGCGATTGATTCTTATGACACGACGCGATTGATTCTTATGACACGACGCAATTGACGCTTTTGACGCGACGCGATTGATTCTCATGACGCATGTGACACGACGCGGTTGTAATGAGCTTCCAAATAAAAATGATCCTCCAATTAATAAAAAAGCGTTCCCTGATAATATGCGAGTGTGTTTAAATAGCCATCATTAGACATATCCATGTACAGATGTATCTGCATTCAGTGTAGATACTCGTTACAGTTTTTTCGTTTTTTTTATTTTAAACATTTAATTTTGTTTCTATTTTCTTCATATTACATAAATATCTGTTCTTGTTTTGCTCGGTTGTGCTTGTTAAGTATTGGGTTGTCCGGAAAATAATGCAGGATTTTAAGTTTTCATTAAAAAAAATCTATATAAAATATTCTGTTTACGTTTACAGGATTACTCATTTGTATGAATGTCAACACTTATTAATCCTCTTCCAAATGATATTGTTTGTTTACCTCTGTAGCATTCCGCTACTTGGAAATAATTCAGTCATCCTTATAATGTCAAAGCGAGAATTTCGTACGATTTTCTTTTACGAGTTTAAACTCGGCCGAAGCGGAGCCCAAACGGCTAGAAACATTAACCAAGTCTGGGGCGAGGGTTGTGTTAATGAGTGCACTGTGCAAAGGTGGTTTAAAAAATTTCGGGAGGGAGATTTCAGCCTTGAAGATGAAGAAGGTCGTGGAAGGCCTTCCTCTCTTAATGATGATGTTCTGCGATCAGTGGTGGAAGAAAACCCCAAAACAACTGTTCGAGAACTTGCAGAGCAACTCAAAGTCAGTAAAACGACCGTCGCTGACCACCTCAAGGCGATTGGAAAAGTGAAATCGGAAAGGGCCCATTTTGTTGCATGACAACGCTCGACCACATGTGTCACGTGTAACGTCACAAAAATTATTGGAGCTTGGCTATGAAACTTTGCCTCACCCACCCTACTCTCCGGACCTCTCGCCTACTGACTACCATTTTTTTAGACACCTGGACCACTACTTACAACACATAATATTCAAAAATCAAACGGAACTGGAAAATGCATTTATTGACTTTATCAATTCTAAAAATTCTGAATTCTACTCAGACGGAATTAATAAGTTACCAACACGTTGGGAGAAATGTATTGAGAGTATGGGAAATTATTTTGATTAAAGAACATTGCTTTAAAGTAACTAGTTTCTTTTTTTTTGTTTAATACCAAAATCCTGCATTATTTTCCGGACAACCCAATAGTAAATTAAGTTTCCTGTCGGTGCTTGAAATCTGTGGCGACTATTCCCGCTTCTACGTCTGGAAAAGACTGAAGTCATCACTCTAAAATTAATCTAATCACTCAGCCGTCAGGTATAACAATAAAGGTTCTAAAAGGTATTTTAACGACAGTTCTCAACTCTCCACCAAAGCCATTTTTAAAAACGTGTCATCCATACGTCTTTGCACAATTCAAAAGCACTTACCCGACCGCATTGCGCGTCATCGGAGCTGATACAATTTGGAATCCTGACCGTCGACGCCATGGGATCCCATGGGAAATATTTATTAGTAAATTAAGCAAAATGGCAAGACACTTTATTAATATTAATTAATCGCTTGTTTGGAATAGGCTTTATAATTTGATTACAAAATGTGTAGATACAATTTTTTGAAAATGTAGTCGGTGTTTTCAAGAACAAAACCTTTTTTAAAATATAGAAATAACACCATCCTTATTCATCAATGGCTTTAAACCTCACCTCTCTGCTTACCAGCAAGAGTCACGAATAGTCGACAGTCCTCTGCTCTAGAAAATAAGTATTATTGCTCAGCAGTTTTTCTAGATGTCAGATGCATAGTCACAAATTAAAAAGTTTCGTTATCCACTCCTCCTATCTCATCCTGAGTGCTTCCTCTCGGATCGCTGGTTAAGGTGTCAATTGGCTCTGAATTTTCGAACACCTGTCCAGCGCTGAGCGTCCGAAGACCCCTGAAAAAGCTATACACCCTAATACCCTCATGGCCTCATCACGAACTTCGTGGGCGAAAGAGCAATCCTCTCTTTACAATCTGGCACCATCCTTACAGCAAAAGCAACCTAAGACCACCTACATTTTTCCAAGTCATTGCCACTGGTACACTCAATGGCGCATCAACAAAACAGTCTGCAACAAGAAAGAAAATAACTAGACAGAAGATACGGATAACTCAATCTCCTTCTTGGACTCAAATCCGATATGCGTACCCACAATAAATTATCAATATACGAGTGATTTTAATATACATTGTACCAATTTGAATTATGAATTAATCAGCCAACATCCGAAGAACCTCGTCCTTCCAATCAAAAATGCTCTGTCGCATCCACAGCGTTTTACATCACCAATCAAACCGTCCATAAAGGAAGGAGATCATTCTAGACGAATCCACAACTTCCAATCTAAGATCTCCTTCTACACCTTTCCACTAGCTCAAGCCTTCTCTTTAACCTAATGACCTCCTGACCCAATCCTTAGCCAATCAACCAACAATTCTAAACTCTGAGGATTCCATCAATCTTTAGCTCCTCTCCTCATCGAGATATTTTATTGGTGATTAACGTTAAATGTAAAAATTTAGCACAAAAATTAATTTTAAAAAATCTATATATAAAACAGTAATGACCGCGCTTTGCATTATAAATAATATCATCTAGAAAATTGTCACCACTTGCCTCGGTTAATTGCATTCTTCCACGATTTTTCCGATTTTCAAATATTCGCTTCATGGCACAACCTTTGGAGAACTGTCAAATCATTTTCGTCTTTGCTGACTGACAAGAAAAATTTATACAATATACAGATGTCATTCAGGCTTACATACTTGTAATATTCCGCTTGCATTGAGCACTTCGAGATCAAATCTAATCAATCAAAGCGAGTTATTTACCGTCAAAAAGGAAAGAAAGTTAGTACTTTTTTTTCAGGCTTTCAATATCTTTTTTAATTTTATTTTTAATAACTAACAACTCAACTCTTGCTTTACAAATGATTAATTAAAATAGCATTAGACCGAATTATCGAAACATATCACGTTTAAAATGGTTTAATGTATTTTGTTATATCGAAATTAAGGGAAAAAGTTGAAATAATTTTTATGATTCAACCACCCCTTTCAACATTTCTCAATGGCATAACCAGCCTAACAACCTCGTTCCCTCATGCCCTGAGGGGTGGCGAAGCCCACTTTAAACGTCTCTGAGCTGTGCTTTTAATATTCCAATTCATTCCATTCTCTTAAGCTTTTAATATATATCAATTGTTATAGTAACATTTCTCTTAGGAAAAAAACAAAAACATCCAAACGTTAAACGTTTATAAATTAGACAGTTTTAGTTTAGAAGCGTAAAATCGTTTGACATACAATAGTTTAAAAAAATAAAAGTGATCGTAAAATTAATTCAGAATAAACCTCAGGCTGAAGGAGAAATTGAAAACGGTGAGCCGGCCTGGAAGTAGGACTTAATGAGGGCAATCTACTGAGGTAAGCAAATCGACGAGCTGATCCTCCAATAAACCTCAAACCCTATTGGATGTTTGGGACTTAGCTCATTTGAGGAAAATTAGAAGTCGGATAAGGGAATCATTATTAGGAACAGAAATCCTATAATTATAGGCATGAGTAGCCATTGTCAAAAATTTATCAATTTTCCAAAGCAATTTTTTTTTCATTTATGTTAATAACGTAATTAAATACAAATTTGCTGGTAATAATATGTATTGAATAGTATATAGTGCTTCTAAATTAATGAGCATCACATGTGATACGTATTGCATCCGCCAGACAATATGGTGTATGTTAATTTACTTTGTTTTGTACATTTTTCTTTTTGCTGTTAAATAAACATTTATTATTATTATTATTATAGTACATAAATAGAAACTAAGCCTACAAGTCCAACGTTCGGAGACAAAATAAAAATGCAATAATATGAGAATTAGATAAACATAGAAATGGGTGGGCTACATAGGAAAGAAGTTTCTTCGGAGGATCTAAATCATAGAAGAGGGTTTATACACAGCCGGCTAAGAATAGGCCATTAAAGTTGACACACGGATAAATCATTTTATACGAAAACACGGATATGCGTCCAACGTACAGGGAATATGCCTCTATATGGCCATACAATTAAATTATGTCAATCCTTGGCTCCATATGGTCGCCATTGAGAGCGTAGGTTTGCCACCCATATGGGACTGTAACAAGTATTTAGTTTCCTTGTTCATTTGTTGGGGTAAACTGAACTCTTCAGCCGTAAATTAGATTAACTATAACGTATCAACTTTGGGCTGAAAATGAGCTGTTTTATATAGATATCTCGTATGGCGTTCTTGTTTCGTATATTGAAATTGAACGAATTTATTAGCGGGAGCGTTTAGTGCGTAAGGCCCGAATATGAAATGTTGAGCACTTCCACTGACTCTAACTAATTTAGGTACAATATGTAATAAACCTATTGAGTAAAACAAAGGTGCTTGATTGTAGTACTCAGTAAATATTTCGATTTGCGTTCCACTTTGTATATGTTGAGATTGAATTAGCATGAATAGTTGGTGTGAAAATTCTAATGGTGAAATACTGAGTACCTCATCGACCTTCATTTAGTTTGATTATGTCTTGTAATATTATCTATTAAAGGCATTTTGCTAAAGAGCAGACATTAAAAGTAATAATTACAAAGTTTAATTACAAGGCGGAAGATTATTCTTTCTATTAAAAGTGATTGACTGAAACGAGCATACTAGAATATTGACATCCAGGAATGTCGCATGTCTCATGACTTCAACACTTGTCGACCGGATTTGGTTCGAACAATTAGATACATGATGATACACCTGAAAGTGATTGTCATCGTTCGATTCACTTAGACTGTGTTGGCAATTTGGCTGAAATATGAAAGTGTTGGTATTAGAAGCGGTGTGGGCCCGCGAGGCGAGCGTACTTCCAATTGATGTACGGGGATTTCCAAGCTACTTTCAGTTTAATTAGTTTGTTTTACAACATTACCAGTTTCAAGTTTCCGCGGTGTTTCCCGGTTAATACACGCCGGGGCTTGAAGTTTTCCCTTCAATTGGCCGAAGGTAATCGTGAAAACTTCTAATCCCCTGCGCCTTCCCGAGCCGTTCTCGTTGTCCTGTTTATGTAGAAAGTTGGCCTGGCGCGCGTTGGTTGAGACATTCCGTCCTTCCTACGTCTTTTCTAAAACGTTTATCATTCAGTTTGAATCAATAAATTGAAAATATAATCTTGTAATGTCGTTTTTCACCAATCGACAACTGTCGTATTTGTAACGGTCGAGAGCAAACGTCTAAATAAAGAAAACGAAGAAGCTTGTACCATAAATGGATCAATTCTCATAAACATTTTTATGAGTAAAAAAAACGGATTACAGTTCAGGCCATGTTTGTGCTTTGGTATTTGTTTCCTCCTAATTGGATCTTACAGAAATCTCAACATATTCCTGTTATTTTCAGAAAAATATGTCTCTTTCTAAATCTTTTATTTTTGTTATTAACATACTATATTTATAGTGTTTTTATATTTATAACTAATTCATTGATTTCAAGGAAAAAATAGATTGTCGAATTTTTGAACACAACAGGCAGATTTCTATTATGATTATTTAGAAAGATTCGTAATAAAACAAAAGCAATCCCCAGTTGGAACTACTTTTTTTCATTCATCGCTCTCACGGCGATGGAGTGGCTTTTTATCGCCCCCGACGGCGCACTCCATACAACATAGACAAGCCGGAGCCGACGTACTCTCAACGATGGATTTTTTATTTTTTATTTTATTTTTTTCCATTTACGGTCTAAAACTCCGGTTGTGAATTTTAGGCGCTCTGGTCAAGCGCTTCGTGTGCACAAAATATCCACGAAAGAGGCAGCAAATTTTTAGGTACATGATTGACCTTTGCAATGTCGTGACTTAACAAGAATAACGACTTTCTGACCAAAGGGTTCTATGTAAAATTATAACTGACATACACGTCATATTAATAATAAAAATCTATTTCGAAACTGACGAACTATCAATGTCTTTAATATTTATATTTTATGTTTACCTTTAATCAATCAAACGTTTAAGCGGTGATCTCAACACATCGGTGTGTGTGTGTGTGTGTGTGTGTGTGTGTGCGCGCGTGTGTGTGTGTGTGTGTGTGTGTGTGTGTGTGTGTGAAAGGTGGTACATTAGAATGGCATGAAACCAGCCAACTTCAATTTTAAAAAAAGGATCAAATCTGTGATGTAACTATCTTATGTTAGACTATTATTTTTTATTACATGTATTTGTCATTAGTGTGTCGTGGAGAAGATGTTGCTCAGTGACAACACTCCTATGACAATGCAATTTAAAGGGCCGCCATAAGCCCTTCCACAAGCGATCAAGAGGAGGAGGAAGGAGATTTCCACGGAGAGAGCCCTGTTGGCTTGGAGCTGCACGAGAAGCAACACGTTGGCATTTTTCTTTGGCCGAAAGAGAACCCGGAATCAAAGCCATTTTTCTCCAGCGAGACGCAAGTTTCTTTTTTGTTTTGATTTGTTTTTAGTAAAAGAAAAGGATTTTTTTATTATTTAACCAAGAGAAATTTTTGTTTATTTGTTTGATCTATATAAAGTCAATTTGCAGTTTGTTCATTTCATTTCATTTTATTAACAGCAAAACAATAATAATTTCTTAATTTGGAATGGTTTCCTTTTATTTTCCTTAGTTTTACTCATTTTGCCACACAAGGAGAAGATCCACTCCCTTAGGAAGGAGCCACAGTAACGCAATACTCCTTTACTATAAGCCTTTTTCAGTCACTAAGACACTTTTTTTCAATTGTCCTGGAGGATTTCTGTTGTATGTGATATCTGTCATACTAGTAGACTATTGTGGAATCTTGATGCGGCCTTTATTGGCCAATAATCTGTCTATTCTTTCAACCTGACCTCTTCCAAAAATGGCACTACGATGCCACATAATATTCGCCACTGTATTTGTTTAAATCCATCAAATTTCGAATTCCTGCGCAGTGATGACGAAGGTTTTATAGCGGGTTTTGATGAGGTCATATACAAATGGGATGTGAAGGTCGTAACGAGTAGCATGTTTTGAAATATAAAAATTAAATGATGATTTGACGGCGAATTTTCGACAGGTTTTATCATTGTCTTATAAATTAAAAGTTTGATTTCCAAATTTAATTTTGATAATTAATCAAATAATTATAACTGCCGTTGATTTATTATCTTTTCAGCCTTGTGTGGGGGTTCTAAGTCTGTCGTTTATCTGCGAAAAGTCCAAAAAGAGGGACTATGTCAGACAGGACTGGGTGACAGATAACTTTACGCTGGGTAAAATGTGTGTTGTCTGCTTTTCATTAGATTAATTTTTTTTACCGCTTTATTTACCATACAGTTAACACCTGCAGGTATTGCATGTGTTGAGTGTTTATAGAAGGATCGTAATTCCGTGTTAAAATCTATGTGCTGAAATGATAACATGTGTAGGAATATCTACAGTATGTATTGAAAGTAGAAATGGGCTAAGTATGCTTCCATGAGAAAGACAGACCTTAACGTGTACACGTGTGAAAATTCAGTTCCCTGAGGGACTCGGTAAAATCGTTCCGTCAGATATGACGTCAGAATAATGAGAGTGTTCTTTAGTTTCTAAAGCAAGCCCAAGTACCAGAAGCGATCGACGGCCTGTACTAAATCAAGAAAGGCACGTAATCAATGCTTTTACCCCAAGGGAAAAGGCGATACTGTCAGCAACACGATGCAGCCGTTGACGGAATGCGGAATCCAAACAAATGATCGGGAATAACATTAGTTTTCAATTATGGGCAGTAATCTGCAGGTTTTTTCTAGTTTTCACTAGGTAGGAAAGT
Organism: Cimex hemipterus; assembly: GCA_039619505.1. Lineage (NCBI taxonomy): Eukaryota > Metazoa > Arthropoda > Insecta > Hemiptera > Cimicidae > Cimex > Cimex hemipterus. Next base: position 3,066,918 of record CM077105.1, on the reverse strand, counting down.
AATGAGCCGACATGAACCAGCAACTCTTAATTTAAAAAAGCTTATACTGAATTGGTTGATGTAATCTAGATCATTAAGCAATTGGTTATATTACGGGTGGAATCTTCCTGCGGTCATTATTGATCAATAACCTGTCTCTTTTCCTCAACCTGACCTTCTCAAAATACGGTACCGCGATGCCATTACCATATTTGCAACCGAATTGGTTTAAATCCAAGCGGATTTCGAGTTCCTGCTCACTTTCTTGAGTAATCAGATGACCCAGCTTGTTATAATCATTGAATATTTTCGCAATAAAGGTGGAATTAATTTACACGCAAAAGGAATAAACTTGAAATATTCTAAATCGATTTCTTAATAGGGCGTGTTGTTGCAATGAGATAACATGCTTTGCTCAGTGAATCGTTGAAATTTTTCTAAATCCACATATTCTCAGCTGCGTAACATGCTATTGAATAAGCGATCGTCTGAAACGGCTGAAAAGGAAAGCTAAATTGTTGAAAAATTAGACTATGTAGAAATATTTAATGTGTGGAATGTTTGTTTTTTATATATTATGTATTTTGTGTGATGTGATGATATATGTTATCGATATTAAATTGGGTTAATGATTTTACCGTAGCTGCGACTGGTTTTGCATGTATCTGTTCTGTAATTGATGCTGCGTTTATCTCTAGATGTAAACCATTTCTAAAATGTTACGTTTATGTTTGTTTTGTTCTGTGTAATATTTTTGGATTGTTGAAGCCGACATTGTGTTTGCGTTCAAAATGGTGGGCACCAAGTGTTGTAGAATTTTGCTCTTTTTTTTTGCAATGATAGATATGTTGCTTTACTCTCTTCTTCATATATTGGGATGCAATACCGCTGTAATTTGCCGGACAATTTAAACAATTGATTTTGTAGATTACTACAGATTTATTTGTTATTGTAGTTGTAATTTTGGAAAAAAAGTGTATGAATTGTTTTATAAATATATTAAAAAAATGGCAATATCTCGCTGGCAATCTCAACACGGCACACAAGAATGACACAATTACGCAGAAAACAAACACTTTGAGTGAACATAAATTATAAATTCGCTTTTTTTTCCACATCCTACATGCATTTGTTAAATTTAAACAATGTTTACAAATCCCTGGCCCTGAAGACGATCGCAATAAAGACAGAAACGTTGGAACGACGAAAAAAATGTTTTTCTAAAACCTAGATCACATCAGATCGCATCTTACGTTCTCCGAATAATCATCATCACTAATCACCATATATGTGTACGTTAAAAAAATTTCTAAAGTTCTATTAAAGCCGAAGTTTGACCAGTTTTATTTTTACCAACAAATGTATTCCGAAATTGAACTGTGATATCAATGCGGCCCCCATACTTGTAAGTTCCAACTGTTTCTAAAATTACAATTCAAATTGAGAACTTCTGTTACAATGGAAATTAAGAAGTTTTGAATTCAGCGTAATGTTAAGTAATGTCAACCACTGCGGAGGAAATTTTGTAACGTTTGTGTTGTAATTAAATGATATCCTGGAGTTAGTGAAGGTTTACTATGTCCGTCTGCGCTATGTAAACCATCACTACGATATGCAATAAAACAACCCTTTTTCTTCTGATAATCGGGACCCTGATACTCGCTGTCGTTCAAGTACATTCTCATATTGGGTGGCATTCCTACATCCCCTCTCTCTCCCTCCCTTTCTCAATGGAGCCAAGGAATTGCACCCTTCAACCTAGTACGAATCATCAAGCAACCTCTGCATGCCCGACACATAGGCGAGCTATGTCTCAAAAGTAAGTAATGTATCAACCTCGTATTTCTTTTTTTCTTCAGAGTCATGATGGCTCCTCCACCACAAGTTGGGTCCTCCGAGGGCTATTTTCTCATTAATATACACATTTAATCACTACGATTCAATTAACTACACCTGTAATGCAGGCTGGACAGAAAAAAAATAAGAAAAGAACGTGCAGGTATAATTGCATACAGTGTGAGTGGCTAAATTGAGATAGAAAAATTTTTGTGAAAATGTGTAATGTAAAGTGTGTAATGATTCCTATCATTGTAGGTCAAGCAGAGTGAAGTATGATTAGTTTTTTTTTTCAATTCGATGAAATTTATTGAATTTTTTAAAACTTATTTAAAATTGACATATTTTAATAAATACGCTGTGGTTGAAAGCTAGGATATCATATTCCATAACGTCGTACTTTGCAAAATATCGGCCTCGTGTAATTTGTCGTTTCAAAGGATTATGCCATCTGTAATTGTGGTCATTATTGGAGAAATGTCAACGGTTCAATGTTGGGTTTATACAGGGTGACACGTTCTATCCTTTTAGCGCTGTCACGAATTATATAAAGATATACGGTTGTACTTTCTCTTAATCATTTAAGGCTAATTAAACTTTCCAAATGTCAATTTTTTTTTGCAAATATATTAAAATGAAGGCAAACATTGCCGGATAATCCGTCGCAATATTTAACCATGTGGGATCTGCCATTCATGCCTAAGCGGATGGAAGAAACGGATGTTTTAATGACTTATATACGATAAGAAAAAATTAATTTCTGACATAGCTTTTGTATTCTAGGTGTTTAGTATTAACTTTCTCAAATCTTTATATTCTAATCACTCGTCTTGTACATATTTTTATAAATATATATGTAATGGGTTTACTTTAAGATATCCGCCTGTGTCGAACCGTGGTTTTGCTTTCATTAGCATTGTCTTCTCGTTCTCCTAGACTTTATTCGGAGATAAGGACGAGTCTGAGGGCCCCTCGGCGGTCTAATGAGGCTTTTTGCCGCCCCAGGACACGACGGCAGCGTTGTGCCATCCTGGGCAATCTCTTGGAATTTCAAGTGGAAAACTATGTTGCAGCTCAACCTTAACTGAAATCAAAAAGCTATTGCACGTTTAAAAAATAATTTGGAACGTAAGCCGTAGAATTTTTTAAAGCAAATTTTACTGATTAAAACTGGCCACTTGAGGCCATGTATTAATGTTGCAATGGCTAATTTAGTAATAATAAAACTTTAGTACATTTATTAGTTCCGTTATTTCGTAGACCGATTGACCAAATAACTTTTTTCAGTTAATTAATCACAGGTAAGATATTGTTTGAAATGAAAAAGCTAGTGTCCCGAGCGGGATTCGAACCCACGACCTTCGACTACATACGCCGCTGCTCTACCACTTGATCTCTAGTGACGTCGATCCCCATCTCAACCTACTTTTCTAATTCCCCCTCTATTTTGCCATTTTTCAGATCTCGTGTAATCAGGATTCGAGTCTCGGCTACAAATGAAATGGCCACGGATAGCTTTAGTGAGTACGTCGTTTGACTTGAAACCCATTATATTTCGTGGCTCAATTGACCAAATAACTTCTTTTTGTCTGTAATCTGTATGTAAGATATTGGTTGAAATGAAAAAGCTAGAGACACGAGCGGGATTCGAACCTAATTACGATACGTCACGATGGGAAGTTGGTGTCCTAGTGGATCGAAGCAACGACAGCTCAAGTGGTAGAGTAGCGGCGTGTTTAGCCGAAGGTCGTGGGTTCCAATCCCGCTCGCTACACTAGCTTTTTCATGTCTGAACGTTTCACTGAACTAACCCAAAATATTTTGCCCTCTCCAGTCATTTTTCGTTGTGCAGATTGTGTGGCGGCTTGAAGACGTAGTAGTCCTTATAAGCATACCGTGTGATAACAGTGTCGAGGTGCGATGTTCAGACCTCTGTGTATGTTATTGTGCGAACATACCAGGAGCATTGATCGTATTTCGTAATATTGGAACCGCTGTGTATGGTTGTAATAAGTTTTTGGCACAACCTCGAATCCGTATAAATGTTAATATGTCATTGTAAAATTATGATTTACTTTTGTATTGATAGTCGAGAATTCCTTCTCAGGATTCAATATAATTGTCGGCACTGGAAGTCAAGTTCCATTATAATTTTATAAGTACGTCCAATAGTTCACAATAAAAATGTAAATTTTCCTTGTAATGTTCCAATGGTTGTATAATTTTTGCTATTGTGAACAAAAATAAACAAATTATAAAAAAAAACCTGTACGGTTTACTCAAACTCGCTTATGGTTGGTCTTTGCCTGATCGAAAGATTTGTTATCGTTTCACCATTGTTCGTAAATCAATTCATTGAACCATGTCGTGGAGATAAAAAATTCACTTAATTAGAGTTTAAAAATGAAACAACCGGTTGGAAAAAATAATGACGATCGGAATTAGTCTCCGATGTATAAACAGAGGCCGTTAATGTTTAACGAAGAGGGGACAATGAAAATCATTATTTGCAAAATAGCCGCTTGAAAAGGGCCGTAGAATCGTGAGGCGAGTCTCCGTGACACTCATTGCAATCATCACGCAAATCCTTTATAAGGTTTAATTTGACGCGTTAAAGAAAATAAATGACCATTTGTACTCTATTTACTTAATATTTTAAAGTGTTAATATAATAATATTAATATTATATCGACAAATTATATAAAGGAGGTCAACAACCATTTTTTAAACATGTACCTTTTGTACACGAAAGTTCAACAAAGGTAGAAATGAAGAGGTCATGAATTATAACCAAGGGGTGCCCAAGTCGGTTTAATGAAAAATACCGAGAGTGCAGAAACGACTGTTAATGTAAGGCCGGGTCTCCAACTTGGATTTAATTTTTTACGCAAATTTTCATTACTAATTCAAGCCAGTTTTGAAGACTAGGTTATCAAGGATATAAAAGGCTTATATTTTTAAAATTTACTTGTTACCCAGTTGTTTATCTTTTACAGCTTAATGGTAACTCCGCGCTCTTATTTTCTTTTTCTCACAGTTGGATTTTTCTTTTGATAAATGCTTATCTGGGTCTATTCGTTTGATAAGTTTAACTGTTTAAACAACATACAAAACATACAAAACATACAAAGTATATTGTTTAAACATTTGTTTAAGACGTTCTTATGCGCATGTACATTTACTACAAGGATAGGTCAATCCGTAATCTCCTGTTTGATAGAGAGCAGGGTTAATGACTGGCAAAGGAACGTGAACTTTGACTCCTGGCTTTCCTTCTAAACCCACCGGTTTCCCGTTAAATGTAACTAATGCGCTTGAGGTTAGTGTAAACGGAGGAGAACTGCTCATTTGCACACCCGGCTGATACCTTTGGTGTGTGATTTTCTACACTCGTTCGTGTAATAATCCTCCTGATCATTTTATAATATGCGGACAAATATTATAAAAGTGTTAAATTACTAAAAAAATATAGTTATATACAATATGAAGTTAATTGATCTAACCATTTTAAAACAATAATTCATAAGACTTTTAAAAAACTGTAAACTGTTTTTTAAAATCCATCCCCACTTTTGGGTGCTAAATACAACGTTACTGTAAAATAAAGTTAAAGTAAAAACATAAATAACTTTTTAAATATGTGGTTGAGTGGATCAGTGTGAGAGTACAGCTGGATAAATTTACATTAACATTTGCCAGACTTACAATTATATTTGTGCAGTCGTCATTAAACCCAAAAGGTTCACAAAGCATTCAAAAATATATAATAACCTCTTTGCTAAATAAAATTACTTAAACTGATTAACTTACAAGATCCATATATGTTTGGCGGTCATAATTAACTTAATTTAATTATTTTAATTAATTGTACTTCTGAGAGTAGTCTTGGTTGAGATGAAAAAGTTAGTGTCAAGAGCGTGATTCAAACCACGACCTTTGAACCGCAGAAGGTCACGGGTTCGAATCCCGCTCGTGACACGTACTTTTTCATCTCGACCTAAACTTTAGATAAGAATGTTAATTAATTTTTACAGGATTGAATTATGTAATAGTTGTACCAATGAGGGTATTTTTATTCAGAAATATAAACGGTATAAAGGATGGGACCCTTGTGGATGCCGAGTTATATCGGTCTGATATCTGAGTACACTTTAACAGATCTCACTCTGGAACTGCAATTTTTGAAATAAAAATAATGAATGCATAGATAATGTTTCAGTATATAGAAATATATGCAGGGGAGTTTCGAAAGCCTGGGCCACACAGTAACGCAGCCATTTGGACTTAGGACTGAAGTTGGGAAGTTTGCCCAAAATGGTCGAAGGTTTGAATTTAGTTGAGTTTCGAAGAAGAAAAGAAATTTCGCTAATAAAATTATTCAGGGATGTGCAAGTTTTGTGTCAAGTTCTTATCTCTAAAGTCGTGTGTAGGAATTGAGTCGGTAAAACCTTTTATACAGAATTAATTACGGTTTTTAGTTGAGATGAAAAAAAATAATAACCTTACGAGTTTTGAGGGTGAGGTTGAGATGGGGAGTTGATGTCCGAGAGGATCGAGGTCACGATAGCTCAGGTGGTAGGGCGGCGGCGTATCTAGCCGAAGGTCGTGGGTTCGAATCCCTCTCGTGCCATTAACTTTTTTCATCTCAACTAAAAACCGTAATTAATTGTGATATATTTATTAATTGATCGAACGGACCACGGATACAGTGAATTACTTTTATACAGAGAACGTTGCTTTTTTTGACGTAAAAGTTAACTGGATAAATTCATGCACTCCACTGTTTGCACCAGTCTTTTATAAACTGAGAATGTTTTTGGATGTTGGAGTCTGCTTGAACAGAATTTCATAGGTGATAATGATGGTTTGGAGTCAGTAGTATAAATTATATAACTGTAAGCGTTACTTCGTGGGACCTTCTTATATTCGTCTGATATCCGAATATTTGTTGCTACACCACATTTTGAAGTATCGGAAAGCTAAATAGGGTTCCAGCATAAAGTAATAACGGGTGGGTAGGAATCGTTTTTCTCCATCAGTAAACAAAATTATATTTCACATCTAGTCATAGCATGTATATTATACCTTGAAATATCTATTTTGTGACAGAACGGCGTAGGAAAACAGGCAAAAAAAATCCTGCGTACAAACTTTTGAGAAAAGGTCAACCAAAATTTTAAAATGCCTCATATTTTTCCCTTCGAAAATCACAAAGTTCTGATACTGGTGGAACGACTCCCCAGATATACAGGAGGATTTAGAGGCATTAATTACTTATAACTATGTAGTAATAGTTAAATTTCAAAAGCTTGGCCCCCATTAATAAATTAGAACTAAAAATATAAAATAAAACATTCTTTTCGATTTCAACCTTATTCATCTCACTATATTGACATAAAATCTGAACGTTGTTATTTTATGATGAAACAAGAAATAGCTTTCCAATGGTTGTAAAAATGTCGAATGTAGATAAAACACGGAAGAGTAATGACTTTTACAAGGAACCCTGGACATAAAATAAATCAATAATTAAACGAAAAGTATTTTTACTCCCCTAAAATTCAGCCCAGAAATGTTTGTTTGCTATAACAATTTGTAAGTAGCAGCTTTAAGGGTTGGTTAAAACTAGTCCGAGTTTTTTGAGAATGTAGGATTGGAAGAATTATTTTTAATAATTTTTCTAAAAATATTTACCAAACTAAACTGCTCAAAAATGAATAGGGATATTTGTAGTTTACTTTCTTATTTTAGTTAAATTAAATTTGCCTGTATATTCTTCTTAGTTGGATAAAACAGAATAGAAAATATAAACCAAAAAAATCATCATTTTTAATAACGGATTTACTTAAGAATAATAGAATAATAGTAACAAAAAATTATTTTGTCCTATAAAAGAAAAAAGAAATTAAAACCTATTATTTGGTAATTTTTCAAAACCCCTAATTAAATTTCTCTCCAGTAAAAAACAATAATTTTTAATAAATTATTAATGCTATTCATAATAAAAAGAAAAGAAAAATCCTAGGAGAAGTAATTACTACAAAACTGGCAATAATCCTTTTCAGTTTTGAGCAGTTTAGTTGTTACTTCTTCGTCTACTTATTGGCCTATAAGAGATAGAAGGTAATGTGAGTGGACTTTTTCTGTGTTAATGTTTTTCTAGTACTTTCATTAATTAAAGCAGTAGACCGGTCATCCGCGATTGCCAATTTTTCTGATATATGTGACACATAGTAGAAAGAACAAAGGCAAAATTTATCCTTGGGACATTAGAAACAAAGAAAAGCGACATAACTACAGGGAAACATACAGGTGAATCACTCGATTCTATCAAAACCAGGGAGAAAATTCTGACCAGGATGATGATAAAACAATGAGAAATAATATATGTTAAACCGAAATGTTGAAAACCCTGCAGATCTCACATGAGTGTTAAATAATATTTCAAACTTCTTCTTTCTTTGAGAATTAAAAATGGTTCAATTGGTCATCATCAACACCTTTTTTCATTTTATTATTTGAAATAATTTTTTTGTTATTTGCCTATTATTAAGCTATTTATTTTCACAAACTAATTACGCTTGATTATATGTCGTATATTCAAGAGGATGATGACTTTTAAACGCTGTAATAGACTAGTTTATAAATGGCTATATTAAGGAGACATTATTTTTCACAAAAAGTTAACTAATATTATTATTCATTAATGATATTTTTGATAATTTAAACATCGTCTGTGAATCACAAATACAGAAAACACGAACTTGATTTTTTTAACATTTCGTTACTTTGACATCTTCATTAACCATTTTGATTAATACGAGCAGGAAAGGTTTTCATACATTAATTTTATTTCCTGTCATTATTATTGATGTAGCGGAAAATCCTGGACGATAATTAGGAAGCAAACAGGGGACTTCGCTGAACGGGAAAGCCTTCCTGGCTTATTGACAAGAATCCTGTTAAATACTCTTTTGGCAACTTTCACAAAGCATTCTGTTTCCCCTCAGATATCCTGGGCTTTTCACTAACATTCTCGCTTGTACATGCGCCATTCCGTTCTTTTTTTTTTTTTTTTTTTTTTTTTTTTTAGTTGAATGCTTTTCATTTTTCCCTTCTCACAAACTGGTACACGCTCGGGACCTATCCTAAAAGTAATAATTGAAAAGCGATGTTGGATCTAGACGGAGATGCTTTTTGTGTACTGGGGATCACGAACTGAAATCCAATCTACACTGCATGTACGTCCATTGTCCCAAGTGCAGACCATTTAAGCAGTCAACAGGCATGGAAACATTGATAAAAGACATTTTCTCCTTTCGACAATGTGGTGTGTCGAACGTTAAAATAGTCAAGATTTTGTCGACTTATCGTTCAGCTTTTATTTATTTATCCTACTTCCAAGACCGTATGGTATTGTATCTCATCTTTAAATTGTCCACGGCCATACTAGGAAAGAAAAATTTCTACGGTGTTCAGCGTTTTACGGAGCATACTGAAGATTTAAGAAGAAGTGATTTACTGTTTTCTAAAGCATCTTGGTAAGTATTGCGTTACTAATTTTGCAGTGACATCCGCTAGCATATTACCATATATATTAGCATATTTTCTTTCCCGTTCAATGTTTTCTTCAACATGCATTATACCACTGAACAGTCTTCCTTGTGGTTGCCTCTGGTCAGGTGGTGCCACATGTGTGGTCAACTCCGACTGGCTCCAAGAAAAGAACCTATGGCAAACCCCTGACAACAGCTTCACCAGCATTGTGGCCTTCCGAGAATAGGGCAATATCAAAACTGTCTGTAGCTACCTGTTTAACGTGTCACCCTTATGAGGCCATTACACCTGCCACAGTTCACTGACGTACACTGCCAAAACCAAGGATGGGAAGAAATTAATTAATTGGTAATGGGATAACGAGGATACGGAAATTTAAAGGTAGGTAAATACATTATTAGAAGGAATGGGTTGCCAACCGCTGGATAGCCAACAGGTAATTAAAATACAGTTTACCCTAATGCCTATTAAGTATTAATTTGCGTTTTGTTTTTTAATAAAATTAAATCGAATTTTATAAATTGTCATCATTATTAACAAAAAATAATATTATTGACAATTATTAATTTAGTCTTATCTGTGAGTGGAAGCATGCTACAAAGCCTAGTTTTAGTACGTCTAAGATGTATTTAAATATTTAACATTCGGTCGGGTTCTAAAAATGGTTGTATACTTTTTTTTAAACGAAATGGATTTTTATATGAATGAAGGTAGAGACGTTCGTCATTTGTAAAGACTCTCTGTACGGAAGATAAGGCAAACAATTTGCAAACAATAAAAAATTACATTCGGTCAAATCGTAAAATAGTGCCGTTGTCAAAGTGATACTAAAAGCCTGTGACGCAGATTCGTTTCCATAAATCCCTCAACGTTTAACAAGTCAGTGTTACGGATTCGAACCCACGACCTTTGGCTAAATACGCAGCTGCTCTACCACGTGAGCCATCCTGACTTCGATCCACTCGGACACAAATTTCCCATCTCACCTTTCGAATTCCCCTCCCCCTTTTTACCAATTTTATCTCAACCAATACCTTACATAAGGATTAATTAATTGAAAGAAGTTATATGGCCAATCAGACCACGAAATCGATTTGATTATAACAAGTATCGAAAAGGGGGTTTTCTAGAAAAGGTACGTAGTTTTAGAACGACGGGCGTAACTCTATAGTGTTTGGTAACAACACAAAATATTCAGACACACACAAGAATGGCACAATTACGCAGAAAACAAACATTTTGATTGAATATAAAAAATATTTTTTGCATAACATAAATTCATTTTTTTCCACATCCTACATGTATTTGTTAAATTTAAACAATGGTTGCAAATCCCAGGGCATGAAGATAATCTCAATAAAGATCGATACGTTGACACGATAAATAAAATGCTTTTCTGGAACCTACATCACACCAGACCGCATCTCACGATATCTGAATAACAAAATATTCATCTTGAAAATGTATGCGATGCACATCGTTTTTTACTTTTTGGAATGTCGTTTTGGTGTAGATTAAATCCAAATTTGTAAAAATATGTCCAATTAAGCCTTTAGTTTCTAAAAGAGAAAACTTAAATGTGTTGATTGATTTATTGTAGGCTGGGGAAATTAAGGGTAATACTCCGGTTGTATTTTTAATTTCTGTCGTTTTGGAATGGCCGGCATGCTTATGGTGCTCCTATGATTCAACATAGGAGGGCAGTCATAAAGGGATCTTAACAAGATTCTTTAAGCAAGGCCTGTAGCTTTCTCTTCCGTCTTCAGGGTTACTTTTTTTCTGCTGGAAAAACGGAAACGTGATATTTTACAGCGGAGATCGTTTGTTGGAGATGGGGAATGCGATGAGGATTTTCCATCTATTTCCCGACAGGTGACGTCGATTCCTTTACGTCACAATAACTCAGCCGTTTCTCATATCGCTCTTTCGGCCAGGGGAAATTTTTTCCGCCAGTCGAAATAATAGGAACAACGAAATTATCAGAAATTTTCTTTCTGATGAAAACCGTTGACAGGGAAAATTTGTGATTTTTTTTACTTATGAAGCTTTTATTTTATATATATAAAAAGGTATGGAAGGGTCATGAGTTGTTTTACTTTTAAGGCTGGCAAATTTGATTTATCATTGCCAGCTTTTTCTTTCTTTGTTTTGCTTTTTGGTTTCTTCTTTTTGGTTCTTTTCTTTTTAATGTTAATTTTTTCCTATTCCTCCAGCTAGGTTATTACCAGTTTAAACGGTAACCAATTCTCACTTTTCTTTATCGTATTGTATCTCTACACCTCAGTGTCTCGGTGCTTGTGGATAAAACAATGCAAATACAAACGAAAAAAGAGAAAAGATGAAACAGTTCGCAAAACCCAGAGTATTTAATATTCCTAGAGGTAATTGTGGATGATGCCCCACAATTCGCGCTATAAATTTCATTCACCTAACAATCTTCGGTCACTCTATCCCAGAATATCGACAATTCTCGGGGTAACTTTCAATTCATAAGATAATAAAGTGAAAAATTCAAAATTTATGATATTTATTGAATGATTGTTTACGATCGAAAGGTAATGGCAGCGTCGGTTGGTCGGATCGGCATACGTAACAAGAGTCGATGGGTGGCTCTCGGAAGAAATGGGATTAACCGAGTCTGACTGGCCTTAGTGGTAGTGCTCGATGTGCTTCATTTAATTGAAGGGTGCAGTGAATAAAGAGCGTTTAGTGTTGCCACCCGATATAAGAATTTTGCTTGATCACGGCAGGGAGAATTGGGTCTCCTGTTTCATTTTTTTTCTGTTTTATTATTTATAGTACTGATAAAAAAATCTCGTTTTGTTTTCTCATTAGTGTATATTGAGAGTTAATATATTTATTACCGTGAATGGTAGACCGTAGAAAAAGTTATATTAACAAAAAAATTAAGTTTTTACATATTGGTTGTGTAATTGTTAACAAGTAATAATATAATTGTGACTGATTATAAATTAAGTTTAGGAAAGATTTGTTACGAGTTTTTGCCAACCGGTGACCTGGTGGAAAGTGTCAAATAATATTATATTCTAGATTTGGAGGGTCCGATGACTTGGGTCAACATAGGTTATTAGTGCTGAACGTAGCTTAAAGAGAAGAAACATATTTACGTCGAAAGACAAATATTTCGTAATTTAGTATTTCCTGATTTATTTTATTTACAATCACGGATTAAATAACAGGAAAAAAGATATTCGACTTTAGAAATCAACTGATGACGCCCGAGGAGCTTTTATTTTTGTTGTTTTCGGCTGACCAAGGTTCGCCTCGGGAGGCCCTGTTAAACTCGTTGAGGCCCCATTGTTTTTATTTTTGCAAGCGATAACGCCGGTGTCTTCGTCCTTTGCCCAGGAGTAAGTCAATCTCTCGCTTGCCTGAATCAACACAAGACGCACCTTCTACCAAACCTATAATCGATGGTCATATCGACTTTCTCTGGACTCTCGACATCGACTTCTTCGATTCACCACCGTGTCGTCACATCACAGACCTCACGGACGTAACTGTACCGTCATCCGGCCCTACAGGCACCTTCCTCGGGTCTACACCGCCTATTTCGTTTGTTTGGAGGAGGGAGTCTTCAACCCACCAAGTACCTTTTCATTTCGTCTTTTTATTTTATTTAAATTTTTTTGAAAAACCCTGGCCAGTAGATTTGAATATCAATTATTTTGGATTAGTAAGGAAATTTCTTTTTTACAAATATGTTTTATCTTTCCAAAGGTAGATCGGGGACGAGGCCAGGATTGCGATGTACCTTTGGAAAGAAAAAACATATTTGGGCTGAGAAGGCTGATCAACCACCAATGAAAATATTTCTTTTTTACCTTTCTTTTTGTATAAATAAATTGTAAATATTCAGTTCTTTAATTCAAAGAAATATCAATAACCCTTCCTTTTTCCCCAAATCCCTCTTCAATATAATAAATATTTGCCATCTATTTAAAAGGAGAAAACAACAACACAACAAAATTTAATTGTACCCCTTGAAACGGGGACGGAAATTTGTGGGTCGGTAAGATCCGCCCTTCCCCCAACATCAACAATACATTTTTTTTAGTTTTCAGTTTTTCACCAACAATATCTTAACCCTTTGAGAGCATTTTGCGTAGGGAAATTTAGTTTTTTTCATTAAGAAATACATTGAGAGAAAAAAATTGGTCAACCTCGTCTTTTTAGCAAACACTTGAAAGAGTTACAATTTTATATTTTTTGTTGTTTACTGTTTTATTTTAAAGAAAAATGTAAAATATATCTAAATAAACAATTAAACTGAGTAAAATAGTTTATTACAAATGTTTGGAAGGAAGCAATAAAGAAAGGATTCAGTTCTTTTTCCTCTTGCGTTGATCACAGCCTGCATTTCCCGCGGCATCGATTTGATGAGGTTTTAAATGTGGGGAAATATTTTCATGCTCTTTTTACAGCGCCATTTCTAATTCGCGTATCACTGCGTCACATTTTACCTTCTTTGTCAACTATTCCCAAGGTTGTTCGATAGTGCTTAAGGCTGGATTACTTGGTGCCACCCCAAACATTGAATCACCAACGATACTAACTGTGTGGGGCCTCGCATTGTAAAAATAAAACAGTTGAAATTAGTGTCTGATAAGGAACAACTTCTTCTGGCAAATTATTTTCAGTGTATCGCGCAGTTGTTTGTGATCTCTCGATGAAGATCAAGTTTGTGTGACCTTACATGAAATACTTGTTCTAACACACCACCATCGATACACATCTTGGCCTATCCAAACCCTCTCTCGGCCAGAAGATCTCAAACAAAACCTTGACTCTGCCGAAAATAAGATTTTAGTCCAACTTTACTTAGGCGAAGTGTTGTTTAATTTTTTGCGAAACGTAACCGAGCCTTTCTGTGCCTGTGTCAATTGCACGCAATTCAGCTTCAGAAAGTCTGCCTTATGTTGCGTAAACTGACATTAATATTTCTAACTTTTTGAAGACGTTGTTTGATGTTACCAGTAGAATGAGTATCCGGACGGAGATGGAATACCTTTCAGACATTTGTTTTGGGAATGTTAATCAACCTGGGCGATACGATTGATTTTTTTCCATTTTCCACAAAGCTTTATTCCAGCCGAATCGAGGACTTAAAACTATCACTCAAACAAATCGGAAACTTAAAAATGTAACAATTAATAAAATCAAACCGCCCGAACGTTAGAAAAAACTTTACAGAAATCCTAACAAAGAAGACATCGATAATTCAAAGATTTAGTTTACAAAATAAAGTTGTTATTAAAAATGAAACATTTTATCTGTATTATTTTCCTCTAATCCTTTAAAACGGACCAAATATTGTTCGAAGATAAAGAGGATTGTCCAAGAGTTAATTATAATTATTAAGAACAACCACTTTTATGCTTCTCGGTGTATATATCCGGGGATGTGAATAGAACTAGAGAAGCTTTGGCGCTGGGCCCATTCTCCGTCCCTGACCCACGTCAACTAGTATTCTCCCTAATGAAAGGATAAACAGGGGATAATCTTATTAAGCCACCGGTTAAGGCGGTACAGCGCTCTTGATGGCCGACATAAATAGTCAGAAATTCATTGCGACATTTCTTACACTTTAAGCTTAATGTTTAAGAAATTTCTACATGTGTGATTTCTTTGAAAATGAATTAGTTAAAAAATCAAATAAAAGGTGCGAATATAATTGTCTCCCCTAAACATGAAATGCATGATGAATTTATTTTAAGATAAAAATTGAATGAGATATATTTTGAGACAATGAATCATTACGGTATATCAAGTTTTAATGATATTTAAAACACTTATTAGTACTTATTTTAAAATAATAATATCCAAGAAAATTGGACTTTAATTACTTATTATTTGAAAAATAAAGTTGTCATATTGAAATTTCCAAGGTGATGCAATGTGACAAAGAGTTTTCTTGAAACATTAATTCTTCAGTTAGTGGAACAAATTAGATTCTAAACGCTAAGCCAGAAGCAAGGGCGTTATTAATGGAAATAACAGTAATTCCAGTTTCTACTTGGATGGAACAATCCAAGGCAACGCTAGTAATTATTGTATTTATGCAAAACCCAGCGGAAATTAAAACGTAAATAATTTGATTCGTGATATTTTTTGTACGAGTCTTAATTTTTCTGCTTATCTCAAATTTCGAAGGGCTTTAACGCAGCATTCCTTCATCTTTTACGGTTTATTTTTCACCACGTCAGGTGACATTGGCGTTATTTGATAGAATTTATAATTCAATGTTGATCAAATTAAACAATATTTCATTGAAATAAGTTATGCTTGTTAATACCATAAGTTTTACAAAGAAATTTAAAAAAATATACCAGATAATTAATAAGAAAAAAAACACTATTTTATTTTATTAGGAGCTTTAACGAAATTATTGGTGTGGTGCGAGTGTTAACAGTATTTGTCGTAAAATTTTTGTTTAATGAATGCTTGGATAAATGAGATTTTAAGATACTTTAAACTAAATGGATTGGAATCTTTGGATTCGAAAGTCCCCCCTCCCACAGTTCTATAACGTAAGTACAAATTGGTTGTACTTGTCTTTTGTTAAGGCCCAGTTCAACTTCAAAATTTCAAATACGACCCCTATTAATCCTGACACATCACTTTAAAGGATTTTTACGCTGTACAACTCGACTGAACGACGCGACACACCACTGTTCTACAAGCATTCGTACACATCAACCCGCTGTTGTTCGAAGAAATTTGTTCTTCGATTAATTTTAAATGGAATACTGATCGTAAAGAATAGGTATTTTTGTAAAATTTATTAATTATTAAAAATAATTAATATTTGCTCATATAATGCAAATTTGACAAACAATGAAAGAATGTAAACAATAAAGACAATTAATGTTTTAATGGACTTCAATTGGATGTTAAGTTTTAATTGACTTTCGTAAAGATGCAGATTATTGCAATTAACAATATTTTGACATATCATCGAACCTGTGTGCAATCATGGGGTAGCGAGCACAGATCAATACTCCAGGGATGTTGAAATGTATGTAGTTTTTTAATGTGTGTTTGTGTTGTATCTGTTTTTGAATTTATTTTAACTCATTAGAATAAATGTAATTTATTAGCAAGGAAGGGTTATTTAACCTTACCCCGAGAAATATCGAGCACGCTGGAGTGAGTGTGTGACGTCTGGAGAGAAAAAGAAGTTATTAGCGAGAGTGAAGTGGGTTCGACCCCGCCCCGAGGAATATCGAGGGAGTGAATGTAACCAGACTTCTGTTTCTATCGAGTGTTTTGTTTGTGCTAATTAATTTTAATGAATGTAATTTATTAGCGTGAAAGGAAGGAGTTACTTATAATCCCGCCCCGAGGAAAATCGAGTATTCTGGGGCGAGTGTATGACGTCTAGGGGTAAAAGGAAATTATTAACGAGAATAGACTGGGTTCAACACCGCCCCCCGATTAATATCGAGTACTCCGGGGGAGTGAGTGTTGGTGGTGATGTGTATGTATGTATTTTATGTTTTTTGCTATTCTTTATTTGATAGCCTGAGGTACAAACAAGAGACTAGCATTCTCTGAGCGTGGGATATATTCGAAATCAAAGTCGGTGACCAGATCGAGACGCTCAAATGGATACAGTTTAAATCAAAATACGCACGAAAGTAGAGAAAAAGAAGGAAACATGCAGAGTGTCCGCCATGTCCTCAGCTGTTGGTCGGCTCATAAACTTTCCACTTTTTTATTATTTTTATTGCAATGAACTACGAAACAAATGAAATGAGTCTTTTTTCGGCCAATTTAAAATCCAATTGCATATTGTTTTCAGTTGAATAATTCTTTTAAAATGATATATCAGTATATATAGGTTCGGATTTTAAATTTTGAAGTTGAACATGGCCGAAATAATGTTTAATTGTTTTCCAGAAAAGGTAAAAATTTGAAAATTGTATAAACGTAATTTTTTGATATAGTCATTGGTTCAAGAGAAATTCATCTGAGCCAACTCGTGAGGGTAATGGAATGGTTCATTAAGGCGTCTTATCGGATGGTTTGGAAGGGTGCAGGATTAAAGATGTACTAGGAGGTTGGGATGAAGGTTAAGCGTTTCTTTGCGTTTGTATCAATTTCTTGCCGTTTGAGGATAAATTGGATTTGAAGGTGTTCCCATCCACATCAATAGAATAGCAAGGTTGGATACAAAGTAGAGAGCTTGACTAAAGTGTCGTAGGAGCTTAGACTACCAAATTCTTTCTAGGTTAGAACGTTGGTTGAACCCTAAATCCAAATTGGTTGTAGTACCCATCGCACAAATCTTCATTTTGTAGTGGGCGTTTGTAATTAGTTTGTGTCGACTGTTCAATTTGATTCTTTTGATTCGAGTATGGGGTTTCAAGAAAAACTTTTTCCATGTTCCAAATAGAAGGCGACATTGGTTTCTAAAAGAAGAACAGAGTTGTAGTAGATTAAATGAGATGTGTTACGTCAAAAATGATAATAATTCGTTGTGTTTTATTTGCATTGATTTTAATCCTCAATTTCATGAACTATTATTAAAAACAGAAGAGATGTCCCTGACGATTCTGAAGGCCAATACTGGGTCTGTGTTCGCTGAAAGGTTGACAGTATAGTACACACATGTGAGAAATATTTTATTGGAATTGATAAGAACGTTTACGGCGTATAATGAAAAGTGTATGGGGCCAAGGATTTTACCTTGTAGAACACCCGTTTTGACATAGTCGTTCGGAGAGAAGAATGTTCCGATTCGTGCTTCTGGCAGGTAGGATTTTAGGATGAAGTAACGCCTGAATATCACCTTCCGTACCTGGTACCACATTAAATCGAAAATGCTCGTTTATCATCTAAAGAAGGACCGTGGCACTGAATGGTAATGAGTGATAAAGTGATATTGCTGGAATCAGAATTGTTGGGATGGAAGCTGTCTAAGAGGTGTTTCAGGAGGCAAGTATTTGCCGCAAACTGATAGAACGATATGAAATAGGCATGTGTTGAGGCTTTTAACATTTGAGAATGGGTTTCAGGCTTGACAAATTCCATTGGATTGGAAATATATAATTCAACGGTCTGAGTTGTAATTGTTGCCATGGAAAGCTATTTTGAACGATTCGTAAAGTAAAATGACTTCTATTTATGTGAATCAAGTAGACAATTTTTTAAAATGTTTAATCATTCCTAATATTTATTAGAATATTTATAAATTTTCTTAAAAATTAAATTCACTAGTTTTCGGGATCCGCTTGACAAATTAATATCCTTCAATTAATTAAGTTTTTATCTCGACTAAAAACCTTAATTAATTAAAGGATTCTTAAAAATATATAAAATTTAATTTAAATTATAGCAACAAAATTGTGTCCAGGCTTTCCTCTCCATAGAAACAGAAAAGCGAGGAGGTAGTTAATGCCCTGGCATGGAGAAGGAAATCATAAAAACAACGCTGAAAGCCTGAGGAATCAATCATATTTGTATCGATTTTAAATTAATTTTAATTGATATAAAAACTCATTTCTGTTGCGTGACCTATTTTTATTTGATCTTTTTTTCACATTCAAAATTGATTCAGGGCGTAAGTAGCCGCAACGGTTTTGGCGTTGACAAGCGCTCATCATTTAAAGGTGAAGGTCCCGTGTTCAAATCCAGTAAAAAAAATTGATTCTTTTAAGTTTGCCTTTAAGGTGCTTCTTGTTAATATTTTTGAGGTCGCATTATTGTTAATTATTTGATTGAAAACAAAGTTATATGCTTTATTTGTACTATTTAATATTGCAGCTTGACGTCTTGTGGCATGTATTTCTTATTATTGAAACACCACAGATTCATCTTTCTGTTTTATGTTTTTATTTCCCAAACAGATTCCTTTGATTTTGAGGCAAAATCACTGGCTAATAACACTTGTGGCATTATTGAATTCATAAGTTCTCGGAAAGTTTTCTTATAAAATATCAACAATTGTTTACTTCTCTAGATTTTGTTGTGTATATATTTAAATAAAAAGAGATTCCTTAGTTGATTTTCCCACGCCGATTTTTCTGATTTCCATGCCGATATAGTTACATAAAATGATAGAAAGTATTAGTCTTTAAAACGGTTTTTTGTTGTTTCATAGCCCTTGAGAAATTACTTTTTATTAGATTATTAACTGAGACTTGTTTTTGACAAATAACTATCAATGGATATATTAAACACTGTCAATTCATCCTACAATGGAATTTATCATTTAAAATATGGAAGGATTATGAAAAACCGACCTGATCCTTAATCCACTCTAACGGATTCCATTTCGACAAAATTTTCTAACACGGTGTTTCATTCCAAACGAACTGTGCCAAGAATGACAGAATCAAACCGAAGACAATGTCGGCTTTCTCTCCCGATACCCTGCCGTTTCGTATTGTCTCCCGTTTTGCGGCAATATCTGTGAAATCGAGAGCTTGTCTCAAGGGTTATAGCTTAAGATGTAATCTAAGAGAACGCCCTTCTCGTACCCCCTTTCTCTCTATTTTTATGGGGCGATGTAAAGTGGTAATCTCTGTCTTAACCCGGTCCTCCACATACGGCCACTTTTAAATTCGAGTTAGAACCATGAGTTTTATTACTCTCGTTTTTCCCTTTATTACCCTTTCAATTATTCATGACATCCGACGTACGAAAAGATCTCAATATAATAGAAATATCGAGTATTTAAGCTGATATCATCGTTAAATTGCCTTTTGCTATGCGATGTATGTAAATTGAGTTTGATTTTCTTCACACGCAAAAATTATAGATAATTAAAGACATTTAAATTTATTCAATCGCTTTAGAAAAGTGTGGAAAATCAGTAAAAATAATCAGCTCCGATAGCAAAGCCTGTTTAATACCAATCTTGGTGGAAATTTTTGCTCGATAGAGAAAACTTTGTATCATTAAAATCTTATCTTGTATAAGAGAAGTTGGCCTTCGTAAAAACGGCTTTGAAACCCCATTTATCGGCCCCAACCAGAAATACCTCATTCCTTGAGCTTTACCGGGGAAATAATTGAAGTTCGGGGTAAAAACCAATCCCTGGAGATAGGGATGTAGTCCCATCAGGCTGCGTGGTGGTCTTAAACTTGGCGAAGATAATTAGTGTCCGTTGGCCTGTTGACAGAATGTTGTTAACTAATTAGTTTTCCGTTTCAGCGAAGGAAAAATTAAATTATTTTCATACGGCTTTATTAAATTTTATTAATTTATGTGTGTGAATTTGATTTCTTTTGAATTACTGTGTTATTTCATTTCAACCGATGGTTTTTAATTTCAGTTGGGTCAAGAGGTACAAATAAAGGAAAAAGGAACTTTTATTGCTCTGGTCTTCCAATTGTAATAAAACAAATATTTGAAAAATACTGCTAAAAGTGAGACACTTTAAAACACAGCACATGAAATTAATAATTCTTGATAATATTTATAGACAAACCGTTTTAAATAAAATGAAAATATTTTGTTACAAGAAATAATTATATTACATTTACTACAACTTTTGACTTAAAATATTGACGATAAAGAAATTATAATGCAAATTATAAAGGTACTTAGTAACATAGAATATAAATGGACCAAAAACGTTAATATTTTTCTTTGCAAGATATTCTCCAAATTCAAGCATTAACAAGGTGGTTAAAATGAGTCATAAACATAAATGGGTCGGGGGGGGGCTGCCAATGGAGTAGAATAATAGAAACGGAAAAATGTGGGCTGTTGATATTTCCCTCGTGATGTTAGACGCATGTGGATCGGTGGGTTGGTGGACGAAGACATTGCAACTCAGCGTGGTCGGAATCATGAGTGTTTCTCAGAGCATGCCTTTCAAGAGAAGACGGTAGCTGTTAAATTCTATACCAAGGAGATTAACAAGCTTGGTTTTGTTAACATAAAAATAGTTATCTACTCGGACAGGCCAAGCATCACTAAGGGAAATTGCCATACCGATAGTAAAGTCCACAGTCATTTGCGTTTTTTACATTAAAGCTAAGTACAGTAAGTCGATTATAGTGGATAACAAAAAATAAACCCTTACCAGTGTAAGATGCTCGTATACAGGTATATTTTATTTCGATCATTATTTCTAATCTCATTGTTTAATTCTTTCCTCCATAATGTGGAAAATGTTAATTTACATACATTTTTTCATTAAGAAATATAATATCTAGAGATGTGGTTAGTTGTCTTCTGCCCTAGGTCCATTCAACATGGTGACACATGTCAACCCATATTTTTTGTCTAATATTTATTTTTACTCTGTACATGAATATACACATTAAAACTTGTTCCTAATGCTATAAAATTAAAACTCTAATACTAAAGCGAGTATTGTACACGGACGGCACTTTAATGAGCAGCCAGCCGATGCAGGTACTCAGTTGTTATCGGCTTAAGACAAGGAGGTTTTAGGAAGTTCACCGAGTATTAAGTATTGACTACTGGCGGATGATAGTGAAGTCCTGAGTAGTTTGAGATTGCATTATAGCCCTGTCCGACATTGGGGAATATATCAAAATTACGCTTACAAGGAGAGGAGAAACGAAAAGGCCGACAAACTGGACAAGAAAAGTTCAATTGTGGCTTAACAGTGAACCATTTGAGGCTTAACAAACTGCCAAAACCAATTAGACAATGGATTAAAATAAGTCCTCCTTACATCGGGAATATAGTCCGGGACAGAGACCTGCAAAAGTTCATCAAAGAACAATCGAAGAAATTAACGACAGAACTGGTAAATCTAAGACGCGCTAGGATTAGAATAATATTTGGACTGTTAACACGACACTGCAGACACTGGGTGCATATGTTTAAAGTCGGATTGGCAGAAACAACCTTGTCTAATACGAGAAAGAAGAAGAGGCTGCAAAGTGATCTTTGGGTTCGAAGCAGAAGGCTGACATTCCTACTCACAAGAGAGGAAACCCCGTGCCTGGAGGATAACTACTGGAGTACATGAGAAAGCTCTGAGATCTGGTTAAAAGCATTAAGCTTAGTGAAAAACTGTTGATAGCTAATATAAATTTAGCGATAGTCAAGTTGCCCAATATTTCCCTTCATTCACGCAAATAAATGCATTCATGCTAGACCTTGTTTTTCACACAGTAAGTGCAGTTCAAATGTATTGTAGATTCCCAAAGGTATTTGGTAGTACGCTTCTCGTCTTCAATCTCTTACAAACATTTAATAACTAACCTACTTTGATGGGACTGGGGGATACTCTATATTCCGCCGTAACTTTAATTAACACATTCCTAAATACACAAACTAATAAATACATTCATACAATGAGGAATAATCATGAAAAACGTCTTAAAGGCAGCTATGTGCCTCTCGTATCCAACCAATTTCAATCTGCGACTGCTGTGTTTGAGAAATTATTTTAGACTTGGAATATATCACACCTTGTCATGTACGGCGCTAATTGTTCACACTCTAGCAGAACATTAAGCACAGTTACTAATGCAAAGCTCAGGGTGATCTTGTTAGGTCTATATGACTGGATTATCGTGGGTCCGCCAGGTTTGGCCTATTCGCAATCGTTTCATTAAAATAAAATCCTTCCTTTTCTGTTCATTCCTTCTACGGCTGTGCCTTGACCGAGATTTTTATTCCTATTAAGTCGGCCATTGTGGTCCAGCTGTTCAGCCACATACTTAATTCATGAAAAATATCTATCAGAAAAGATTTTAAATTGGTATGCAGAGAATTCCAGTGAAACATTAGCTTTCCGAATAATAACCAGTGATAATTAATTGTAATTATATAATTAACACACTAGTATTAATTAGTATAAGTCAATTAAGCCTAATTAAAAGTTATAAACATTGCTTTATACTGTATCACGGTAGAATATTTACAAAGTGCACCTGAATCATTAAACTTGGTAGTTTCTTAAGTCTAATTAAAATATACGCGAACTGTTTTAACATAGAAATTTTACAAAATATAACATATACTTGTTTTAAACAAGGAAGAAACTTAGATTTTCTCTTCTCTTTCATTCAAGGGAAATGTTCAACTTTACATCCTCCCCTCAGGGGTATTAATTTTTGAAATAATGTTCAAGTCTATAAATTCATAAACATGTAAACATGACATAAACTGTAGCCCATTCAGCAACCCTGAAGCCAATTGGCTATAAATTTTCTTGAATTCTCACAATTGCATCTTGTATGTAAGAAGGTAATGGGAGCAATATTTTATGGATTTTGGTAAGCCATTAATGTAACGAAAAAACGGGCTCTCTACTTGGAACAATCCGATAGGAAATAAAAGGAAATAAGTTAGAAAACGAACAGAAAGAGAATGAATAAGTAATTGTTGATCCGCCTATTTCCGCTGAGACTGGGGTAAGTTGCTACATTTAAACAATATCTTTATTAAGACAGATAATGTACGATTTACGCAAGTCAAAACCAACGCCTTCGGCAAAGAAAATGATTTGGCAATTAAAACACATCGCAAAAATTATTACAAACATGTAGATATGCAAAACACATGCCACTTTCAACATTAAAATATGCTGAATCAAGTCGGATTGATAAAACTCAAGAATATGGTAATCATAGATTGCGATCAAGTTATATCGTAACAGACGATAAAGTTTTGATTACACAAATGTTTGTTATTTTGATGTCCAGAGAGATTACTTTGTTGATGCTATTTTATAGATATGGCAGATAATAACGATATCTATCTTTTCAAAACGCTTAATATCTTTTTATTGTAATTTTCTTCGAATTATGACGCGATTGTTTCTATTTCTGTATGAGATGTATTACATTTTGCCTCTTAGGAATTTTATTACAGCGATTTGTTGGTATTTTTAGTGTAAAATAATTGATTTATAACTATGATAGCAGTTAGTTTAGGGTTGATTACGCCGGCTGGCTGCATTTAACCCATTACAGGAAGATTAACAACTCGGCGGGTCTGAAGGATGGCCCGGGGTGAACAAGGCCGTGACGCCGGCATCAATCATAGCCTGTTACCGGCACGGCCACCTCTCTTGATGACATTTATGCATGATCAGTCATTTTCAAGATTCCCCGGTCCGAATTGAACGCAGTGGGATACCGGATCGTGTGACTTCCTTGTGACTCGCGGCCGTACGTTTTCCCCTCCGTTAGTGGCAGGAGCTTATTTTTCCACCCGTCAAACCCATTCGGACAAGCCTGAAACTCACTGTTATCTCTACGGGGTCGGAAATGATCACGGCTAATATTTTTACCCTCTTTTTTCCCCCCGAATTATCGCACCATGATTGGAATAGCTTCAAACCTCACCACTCGCCGTCTTTAAGTTTAACGGTCGCGGAAATGGGCGACGCACTCACAAACAGGAAATGGGACCGAGTTGGAAACAATCGCCTTTGGGAAGAGTCACACGACGATAAGGCTAGACCGGAGATAGCTTTGCATTTTGATTAAGATGGCCATGAAAGGTTGAACGGACTCTTTTGCCCCCTAGTCTAACGATTACGCATCAGTAGATACATAAAGGGTTGCTTTCTCGCCTATTCAATAAACTGGCAGCAACAAACCGTAAAATCATTTCTAGTCAAATAAACAAATTAATAAATTGAAATGGACTTAATGCTTTCGAAACGAAGAAAAGGGTGTAAATTGACTAATTTCTTATAACTTTAAACTTTTTCTGTACGTTTGTTGAAGTTGAAGTTTGCACTGGCTCAATGTTGATTTAACCAACCAGCGGTTCTCGACGTTCTGTCTAAGCAGTCCTTACATTTACTTTTCAATTTTGGACTTTCAGGTTTTAAGTTTATTCATTCATATAGTACTGCTACACGGGATAGTATGAAATTGGCCCAAAACAAAATATGACAAGGTATTTGTTTTTAAACTTTATTGTTAAAAAATCAACTATACAGTTGTGCTTACAACGGATTACACACTTGTAGTAATCGCCGCAATATTAAACTGCACAAAAATGAAAAGGGATACTTGTAATTTATTCTTATTCTATCAATTTTAATTAAATTAACCGTCATATTCTTCCTACTTTCATAAAGCTAATTGGAAAATACAAGCCAAAAATAAAAATATTGTTAAACCTGTTTTTTAATAACGGATGTACTTAAGAATAGTAAACATGAAGATTACTCATTCTGTAAACAAACACCGATTCTTGTCTTTTCTCCATTTAAATCCAATTGTATTCTCTTTAACCATGGAAAGACATCATCTTGAAACAGAAGTTCGCAATATTGTTGTGAGAATGAGTGATTGATGTCAACGGCAAGTGGATATCGATGAGGTAGTTGACGTTTCAGAGAATGGTCTCCAGGGCATTACCTCATTCCGAGAAACTAGAGTGCCAATAGGAGGTCTGGTATTAGATCGCGTTTCTGTCTGTATAGAGCAGGCTTTCTGTATCCTTGAGCGCACGGCAAGCGTTCTAAATCAGTAGACAGTTATGCGAATCTCTGAAACGCTCCTTGCCAGAATTATCATGTGGGATCATCGGGGACAGCATTATGAGAGTCCTATATACGAGAATTAATGAACTAATGGTACGTACTTGAGAGTATATCTTACCCTCTGGTCGGTGGTTGGTATTTCACTTAAACAAAAAACTGATGCCGGCGTCTGACCGAGGTACCCAAGCTAAGGGTGCCCCTCAACTCGGTCTGCCGTCCCAGCCCTGTAGAAGGGTCAAGAGGCCTTTTTCAATGCTCTACGTGAAAATTTATGGTGGTGTACATCCCACCGTAGACGGAAGCGCGTCGCCTCCCTTCTTGACAAACTTGAGCTCTCGCACGGGGGACCAATAGTCCTAGAGCTAGGCGAGGTCTTAAAAAATCCCACGTACTTTTCAGGATATCGAGCAAGATTGTGAAAGAATGTTGGTGTAGTGCTAGCAGAAGAAACTCTCACAAAATGACTCATAGACAGAAACCCTACTTATCAGTAATCCTAACATTATGCAATTGATGTTCTTTTCTAGGAGGCGCTCGCTGCTCCGTATTCTCCTGAGTTACTGATGGAAGCTGATGCAGGTCATCTCAAAGGGGCGTACGATCTGAGACCAACTTACGAACGATTACGAATAGATTGAGTTGCTTTGTCAAAATATCTTGTACTTAATTTAGGATATGTCGGACATTATAGAAATGGTTCCTTCTTGCAGCAATGGCAATATTCCTGTTCTTTGTTAGAATCGTAATGCGCTGAGATCAACTACGAGGCTTCCTATTGCTACTTTCAGTCCCTATCTTAAAGTTTTTCATTTAAACGTTAATTTTGCATAAGTGACAATTGACCTTTCAGAAATTCTGTAGATGTGATTTAAAGCACAATTTTTTTATTTTTAACATTACGTCGAACTCCATTAAAATTGCAAAATTTTCTTACAATTTATGAAAACACTTAAAAGAAATCTTGAGTTCAATTACCTGACGTTAAAATTCATTAATTGTTAAAAACTATGTATTACAATTATAATAAATGCATTAAAATAATATAACAATCATTTTTAACAAACACACCATTTTAAACCACAAACTATCTAGAGAATTTTAAAAACCCCTTTATCACATTTTAACTGCCAAAAATAATACTCTATGGTACTAAAACCAAAAAAATAACGACCATACCAAAAAAAGTATACTTTTTTTTTTAATTTCCACAATTTACCATTTTTTATAGCATGGTATTACGATTGCGCTTGTACAATGTATCTACCTTCGGTAGATCGCTAGTGTAAATCATCCATAGAAGCAGCCCTAAGACATGGCCCTTGAGGCACTCCCAATTTTATTGTCTTTGAAAAAAGTTCAAGTTGTTGATGAAGCGTTAGCCAACTTTGCGACCGTCAATTACGAGATAATGTAAATTAAAAAAAATTAAATTAGTTCTACTTCACTAAACAATATTAACATAGGATAAAAGTTGTAACACGCTAGTAAAATTTTAAATTAAAAAAATATTGTAAGGAGTTTGATTCTGAACTGTATTCTATCAGTGCATAAGCTGTTTTTATTTTAAATATTTTTTCTTGGTTTAAAAACTTGGATTTAATCAAATTACCCATTCCACGGTTTCATGTAGCCGTCATAAAAGTAAAAGATACATTAAATATATAATTTGTGTCGCGTTTTATTCGAAATGTAAGAAGACCGTCATTGAGTAACATTAGAAAACCATTATTTTCTGCGAAGAAGTTAAACTTGTTTTGTTTTTAAGATATTTCTTTTAAAAAGTAGGTAAAATGAAATATGAACAAGACTCGTGTTTTTAACTTTTTCTGTAATTGAAGAAATATGTGAGTAAATATTTGGTTAGTAGGTGAGAACATTGATCTTCCTTTGAATGTATAAATTACGTGCGTGCGAGCGCGTGTGTCTTGGCTTTCCGTACGCTACAAATTCGTCAGCTAGAAACTATTATTATTAGAATTTGGCATACCTTTATAAATGATAAATCATTCAAACCCCGGGTTTTTTTTTTGCTTCTATAAAACGATAAGATAAATCCCCGTCTATCAAATTTCCAAATACCCATTAATTTCCAAAGGCCGGTAGGAAAAAATGGGGTTGTCCAAAGCATAAAATATACGATATACCGCCGTGCAGTTTTAACGTGTGTGGGCGGAGGGGTTGTGTATTGCCCAGAGAAAACCCCAATGACTTATACAGGGGTGGAGAATAGTACGGAATCTGATGCGTCCAGTTACATTTTAAGCGTAAATATACCAACTGCGTGTCAAGTATAAATTGTATATTTTGTACTGTCTCATGTTTTCAATGTACTTATAATTCATAACATGTATTTTCTGGCAGGCATCGAAACGTTTGAATGTAGTAATAGGACTACTGAATAGTTTGGTCGTTTTCATTAACATTATAATATTTTGATATATTCTCACAGTTTTAACCTATCAGAAGAGGCTTCTTATAATCTTTAGTAGCGAGCCCGTACCAAGAATTCTGATCTAGAAAAACGTTATTTCATACCGGTCTCGTTTGTCACAAAAATCACCGTATAAGCAAACATTCCTAATAACCATGGAACCCACGATGTAGAACTTATTTTCCGACCCGCTAAAGATGATAAAGTAATCTTTTAGAAACCAAAATTACTTCTTTTTCACCAAACCTAATATCGTGTCTTTGGGAAGTGAGCTCATTGCTGTAAGTTGTGGTCGCTCAAAAAATGAAATATCTTAAGACATTTCATATTTTTGCATTGTAAGCCGGGCGTGAAATTTTCGTTAAAGAATGCAGAACATTAAAGAGTTGGGTCAATCCTGGATACATGTGGTAGTCTGATAGAGCAATCATCATTTTTACTTTCTGTGTCGTAGGAGATTGTATGAAAACAATTTTTTTCTTTTTTCTAGCAACGTCCCTACAAATGTCTAAAGGATTGTAGAAGTTGGCCATTGTGGTAAAAGCTGTGGTAGTCTGATTAACTAACGTCGAGACGAGACTGGGTGAGGTTGATGTATGATCCTTCTCGGAAACGTTTGACATTGAATGCCGGGAAAAGTAAAACCTTATAGAAAAACAACTGTTTTTTCTTATTTCTCGAAGAGAGACAGTGCTTAAGACATTGCTGGAAATATGTGGTAATCTGATGGACTACGATCAAAACTATAGAGTTGAGGGTGATATTTCATTGATTTTAAAGCTTTCAACATTATGCGACGAGAAAAAGTAGTCTTACAGGAACAATATTTCCTTCTTATTTACCATAATACGGGTTTTACAAAGACCAAACGCAAATAACAGTCTATGGATCAAGGTGTTGATCTTATAGTACAACAGCTGCGATTAAAATTTTCAAAACTTTTGCTTAGTATAGACGTAAAATTAAGTTATTTCGTAATAAAAAAAAGTCTCCATTTTAATCAAAATCTTAAGCAAAAGCTCAAGAGTTATGTGAGGATGTGCTTAAATTATGACTTATTTTTACAAATTTTTACTTTGTATGACGATACCGCTCTTATTTTTAATAAAAACTTTTGAAAAGCCCCATATAATATCCATCCATAAGTAGGAAGGTATGTAGTATGAAGGTGTGAGGTCCAGTCGATTCTGTTTTTTCAGCATTATACTTTCAGTCTAAAAAGAGCACACAGGATTGCGGGAAGACGTCTGTGATAAACCGGAAGACCGGGAAAACCAAAACAAGTTCAGACAGACAAAAATGATCTGGAATTACAAAGCAACAGATTTATTATACCTAGTCCCCAAAACGAAATATTAGAGTGGAAAAAATTTAAAATTGTCGCTCTGTTATTATCCAAATTAACATGCATTAATCGCCAAATAAATCATATTTTCGTTCATTTTTAATTTAAATCAGTGCTACTTTTGAAATATATTTTTTATCACATACTTTCTTTATAATTTACATAATAATCTGCATAACTAGTCGAATCTAAATGGATCGTTTCCTCGCCTAAGTATCTCGCACTTTTAAGCCTTTTGTAAATTGCTAATTTAAACGGTATTTATTATGTAAATTAATCATTTACTTAAGAGTGAATTATTACCGCTTTTAATAAGATAAAGCCATTTTATAGGTTGACGTTGCAGTTGTAATCAATATTCCTTCCTCGGCGAGACAAAAATTAATTAGAATCTGTTAATTGTTTACATGTCACACGTGTTATATGTTATATGGTTTTTACATGTTATAATTTGATTGGCTTAATAATAATACTCAATAGGGTAATAATCAATAGCCAGTGATTTTAATATGGAAATAATGGAATTCTCGCCTATTCAAAAATACAAATTTTAACTTAACGTCCAAAATTTAACGAGCCCTATGAATTTAAGACATCTTTCAATTGATCAATTCTCTTGATTTAAAAAACGTGTATAAGAAACCTCGGCTTCTTCTGATCCCTTTTTCCTCCCTACTCGGCCCAACCCACAAGGACCCCTTAGGAGCATCGCTCGAGCAGAAGTCAGAGATAAAACAATTCTCCTTGCAAAAGCATAAATCAATTATTTCACCCTTTATGGATCCAACGCCAAGAAAAATATCTGGCCTTCTTTGTTGGTTTAAAGGTACGCCATGTAAGAATATAAGGAGGGACGTCAAGTAGCGGGAAAATAACTTTTATAGACAATCTGAAAAACCTTATACAACAAAAAAAAAAGAAGAAATGCAATAAGAAAACCTTACAATAAGACCTTGACACATAAAACGCATAATATTTCTAGATTGGATATGGATTTTTTTATGAGTTAAGAAAATAAATAAAAAATTCACTAGTTTTAGTTATCTAGCCGAAGTTCATGCGTTCGGATTCCGCTCGTGACGCTGACTTTTTTTTAATCTAAATTGAATGGTAAACAGAAAAGGTGATTTAATTAGAACACAGAAATTATTTGATTGGTCTCTAGATGTTTATCCTCCAAAAAATGCCAAGAAATTATGGAAATATATTAAGCCTTACTCAACATGGTTGGTATTCAACAAGTAATGAAATACGGAAATGTTAGGCTTGTTAATGGAAATATTATTGCAAAACCTTTTTGTATATACTTTTCATCAGTTTAGGTAAAATATGATAATTATGTATCTGATTTTACCAGTTATATGCTTAAATCTAAAATTAGGTCTGTGATAATTAGCAAAGAAGAAATATTATATCTACTAGCTGTACTATATAAAGCTAGTCAATAATATATGTACAGATAATGATGGAATACCATCAACGTGATTAAAAATTGTGGTCTGCATGGTTGAACCGTTGTCCCGGTTATTTAATAAACCATTAGCCCGTTATGTTGTGCCAGATTTGTAGAAAATAATTTTTTTTTTTTTTACTTACTTTTCATAAATTGAGTTGTAAAGATGAAACGATTTGCAATTTATCCGCAATTCCTAAGATCTTTGATGAAATTGTTTGTTATAAACTTTCACTTCGTTTTAATCGGGTTGTTGCGGTTGACCAGTATGGATTTACGCCGGGTAGTTCGACCACAATAAACCTAATGTATTTTCTAAGTGTCATCCTTCAGCCATATAATAACGAGTTGCAGGTCAAATTGATCTATACTGACTGTGCGAAAGCTTTCGACGTGGACAGTCATTTACACGTTGATGTAATTCTATTTTGAAAGAGATGCATTAGCCTCGTTGTATTCCTACATTTCCGACGTAGAAAAATTGTTAAGCGTGGGAATTTCACGTCCGATTTAATATTAATAACATCATTTGATCCTCTGGGCGGTCATTTGTCCCCTAGTTTATTTAAATTATTTATCTTCTGTACTAAATTATAGCAGTATAAAATTGTTTGCAGATGGTGTAAAAATATTTAGGCCAATACAATCCGTAACTGAATTTAATCTATTACAATCAAACTTGTTCTACTGTTCGTTGGTTTAGGCTAAATAGTATGAGCTTGCATATTTCAAAATGTAAAGTTGTTAACTATTAACGAAAGAGCTGTAATATTAGTTATATGCATTTGACAAAATACGATCTAATCGATAAGTTAAATATGATAAATGATTTAGGTCAGGTTTGATAACGAAATGATTTAAACAAATATTTTTTATTGGAAAGAAAAATGTAAGAACTCTGAATTTATAATGTGTAAAAGTGCAATTTTCAGTGACAAAAAGTGTTTAAAACACTTTATTTCATATAACGATGTTGATTGGTCGCCGAGCTATGGCAAATATATACACAGTCTCGAAATTGAACAAAATAAATTCTTTCCCTACACCGCTCGGATATGATAGCGCTAGATATGAGCTTGGATATAACAAAAATGGTTCTTCTGTCTTTTTAAAACAGGAGAATTTATTTATATATATGTTATTTTTGTATAAATTAGGAAATGGCGTGATGTATAATGTATAACCTTTGATGTTTCCAGAATCAATATGATAAATGATCATCCATTTTATACAAATAACGAAATGAAACATAGCCCTTGTAACCGTTTAAGGACGGAAGGGAATTTTTTACCTTTTGGCTAGTCTTAATGGTGACATATCAAAACTAAAAAAAGTTATTGTAAAATATTTTAAGTTAATTTGTTGTATAAAATGTATCACTGTGGGAGGCTCCTGTAAATAAATAGTTTACACTCGATACTAAACCCCTTGAAAGAAAACACGATCGGCTGGATTATTTTGATTAAAAAAAACACTATGAATAACCAAACACTGCTTATTAAAGAATGAGATTTATCTGTCACCTAACCGTGGATAAATGAAATTTAAAATTGTTTCTTTAAAGCTTAGGCCCAACAAGTTAGTTTTACTTGCCCCAGAGGTATTTTTAAAGAATGAATTTTATAGTTTATTTTTTTTGGTATTATTATTTAATAAAATATAAATTCTTTCTAGAAATAAAATTATATTTATTGATTTTCTTTAATAAACTCAAAACAAAATACACCTTTTTTTAATAAAATAAAATAAATTATATTTTTCTTGATCATTAATAAAATACACTTTTTTAAATAAAATGAAATAAACTGAAATTAATTAATAGACAAATTAAATTTAATAGACAATGACTAAATGGATATACGGACTAAAGGAAAATGATCTTAATGAAATACCTTATATTTTTTTAACCAGGTTGATACTGCTCGGGTTCAGGAGAGACAGTGTTTTCTTCTCTGTCCCCTTGAGCTCCCCTATCTTTATCTTTCATTTTGTTTACACTAGTACCAACCTTTTCTATTTCTTATTAATTCTTTTGTTATTATTTT
>CM077105.1:2923629-3018810 GCA_039619505.1 Cimex hemipterus | reverse complement strand
CTCTCTCTCTCTCTCTCTCTCTCTCTCTCTCTCTCTCTCTCTCTCCCTCTTTCTCTATCTATCTATCTATCTATATCGCAGGATAGGCAACCAAGATCCTAACCAAGTTAAATGCCTCGGTAGACCCGTACCTGGACTTGGTCGGCTCAAGTGTCGTGCATAAATCGCTTGGACCTGTTCACAAACCACAAGATTTTGGACCATTTTATCTCGTGGAGTGATTTGGTGATGTCGCTCCTTCAAAGATTTCAAATCTAGACTTCGCATATCCATCACACTCAAAAGGGATCTATAGAATACCCATTACGGAGAGGTGTCTTCGCAGTTGGTAGTGTCACATCAGGATACCTTTCGGTCGTCTAATTCCCTTCCTTGAGATAGAGAATAGTCATTTTTCTGCTGGTTGGATCACATTAACAAACTCCTTCGATTGCCTGTATCTGGGGAATAAATTTCACTCCTTAAGAAATTTTTTCATGTCACAGTTATTAATAATCTTCTTCACTGTGCTCATAGAGAAATACCGGTTGTGGCCCGATAAACTCAGCAGATAAAAAGATTAAAACCTCTTCGGGGAAAAAGTACTTTCAGATAGTCAACCCTTGTGCATATAATAATTATAATTATTATAGTTTGGATAATGGCCATCGCAACATAGACTGCTACACAGATGGTTCATTCTAACTCTCAAAGGTAGAGGGGGTGGTGCAGGAATAGCCTCTGCTAGGTCCCAGGACACATGGGAGTAGATGGCAATGAGAAAGCGGACATCCTTGCAAGGAAAGGGGCAGCTACACCGCTGACAGGACCCGAACCCTTCTGTGGCATAGGAATCCACACTATTAACGATTATCTCAGACAGAAGGACAAAAATAAAATAAGGGAACTCTGGAATTCACTTATTGGACATAAACAATCCAAGAATCTTCTCACCAATTTCGGAAAGATAGAAATCACAGAAAGTGTCAAAGTAGGCAGGAACAGATTGCGAATCCTAACAGGATTCCTAACAGGACACTGTAGATTAAATGGGCATCTAAAGCAAATTGGAATAATCCAAGATGGAACATGCAGATTCTGCAAAGAAGCACCAACACATCTACTAGCAAAACTGCGGAGCAACATTAGCCCGCAGGAGGAAGTGTTTTGCGATGTACAATGTCACCATAGAAGAGCTTCAACCAATAAAACCGGGCCTATTAATCAAGTTTCTTGATGAATTAGGGCTCACTGATGTGCTCTACACAGAGAACGGGGGATACAATAGATCTTAAAGGGCGCAGTATACAATCACCCTGAAATATCATCATCATCAACTCTCAAAGGTAGAGGGAGTGGTGTAGGAATCAACACACCAAAATTAGGAATCTTCATCCCTTGGCAATTACACCTCCGTTTCCAGGCGGACATCTGGGCCATTACTGTGTGTTGTGTTATACTCTAGGAAAATAAAATTAAGGGAAAGGATGTTAGAATTTTTTGACAATCAGGCTGGTCTTAGGTCATTACAAAAGGATTTTTCAACCTCAAACTGGTGAAGGAAAACGTAGTTCTTATCAATAGGAGCTCTTCCAGGCTTGAGAACAAGTGTATTTAGATACGAACATACAAAAGACACAACTATTACAGCTTTTTGTTCTCAATACTTTTTTTCTTGTCCATCACAGATTCATCATACACGGTTCTCTGTTTTAGATGTGATGATTCAGTCCTCATCACTTATACATTTTAATGATCAAGCTCACTGTTTTTGTTTCATGTCTTACCTTGTGTTGACCAGTGATTTGCACTTTTTCTTATATCGCTCTAGCTTAATTTCTACTAAAAGTTGACATACTCTTCCTTTTTGTTCTGTTTTCACAATCATTTGTATACATAGAATCCATGTTATAACTGCTAACCTGATGTTATCCATGACTCAGAATCATTGTATCAACGTCCGGTTATGTCTGTCCAAAGACATAAGGCATTGGTGTACATGTGGTCTGATGGTGCAAGGACAGGACCACCATTGGGTGAGGTTGAAGTTTTATCCATTTTCGAAACGTTTCTCTTTCGCAAGAAAAAGCAAGGACGATTAAAACTAAAACTTTCTTCTTAACCAGAAATGCGTGTTTTTGCTTCTACGAACGTTCAATTCTGGTAGTATAAAATTGTGGTAGTTTGAAGTGCGATGTCAGGTCGATAAGGTTGGTGCGTTAAAAGCTTCTTCCATTTACATCGATCAGTTTTCTTTTTTGTAAATGTCTCGTTAGTGTAGCGTTTTATACAATACCTCTACTCAGTACACACATTATAACGATTTCGTATTTATTACATCAAACCCAGAAAACTACAGGACTCAAGAATATTTCGGTGGATTGTATTTTTTCCCGATATTTTGCGATGGCTGAATTGTAAGAAGTATGGCTAGAGTTTTAAATATTTAACACCTTCAAGTTCTGCAGAAGGTAGTGGAGTACAATGGAGGAAAATAGAGGGGAGAATGCCATTTGGTAAGGTGAAAGTGATATTATGGCAGTATTGATCTTAATCCTAGTTCCATGTGGTGCAAACAGCGCAGTGAAAGATCGGAAACACTGCTCCTTGGGTGCATTATTTCATTTCGTGGCGGTTCTAGGCATCTGAGCTTATATGGCTGAGTATGGCTATTTTTTAAAATATTTAGAAAATAATTTCAACAATAGAAAAATGGATTAGTGTGGAGTTTATATATTGTAAAGATCAAATAAAATTAATACATCCTTGAAATATACGTGCGGCTTATTATGCACCAACTGCAATCTCACTTTTATTCAAATTCTATTTTATTCCTCCGCCCTCTTCTAAAAAATAAAATAGTTCCAAGTCGTGAAATAATAATTTCGCGTTTAGTCCTCTTATAAATTAAATGAGGGAAGTCGGGATCAGCGCAGGGCATAAAGAAAAAGGCAATTACCTGGGAAAATATAAATCTCTTCGGCCGTTGAGTAAGTACTGTCTGCCGCGAGGATTCGTTTTGGTTTCTTCATCGGATAGCCCGACTTTTCCGAGACATTGAACTGATCATTTTCCGATAATCACGTTCAGCCCTAGGAAGGAAGACCACTGATTCTTTCACGCAACAAACTCGAATTATTTTTAAAGTTATTGCCCCCTTTTTCGTATTATCTTATCGGTCTCACTGTAAAAGTATATCTTCTTTATTTTCCAATTTGGCATCAACGAAACGAAAAGTGATTCCGAAGTTTATAAGGAAAAACTTAATTTGAATGAACCAACCTTGTCTTGTCTAGATTGGATTTATATATTTTACTTGCTCGGAGTATTCAACTGTGTTTAAATCAATCAAAAATTCAATTATCCAGGAATAACGAATTAATGAAAATTAAGATATGAGAAATTAAACCGTAATTCTATCTTACTTCATTACTTTTCTAACGCATATAATAAATTAAAATGGGGCTGCTTGTACAAAAGTGCTTATTTCATACGATTGTTGTTACTGCTTGAGAAGATTTGTTTCAGTATTATCGACTTTATGCCAGTGGCCATTGTGATATGCTTCAAGAACGCGGAAAGGTCTCGCGGAAGAAAATCATAAATCTCTCCGATTACAGCACTTTTCTCCAAATCGCTCGTAACTTCCGGGTTACTCGGCTTGTAAATATCAAAACAAGGACTGAAACTTATCGGCCTCTTCGTTTACAAGTAGGCTATAATTGGAAGGCGGAATGCCAGCCGTTTCTCCTGACAATAACAACAAACTGATCGAACAGATATATAAATAAAAATTTATACAGGTTAATTAGATTAATTATTAGTATTAGACCAGGTCGTACAAAAGGACAAAGGTAAAGGTTGAACTTTTTTTAAGCTATTCAAAGAAGAAACTTCGGATTTTGAACCAGCATGGGCCATGTTTAAATTTTTAAATGGCAAAGACTGTCCACAGCTTTTAATATTACAAGGAAGCTAAAAATTGAGACCGACGTCGGTTCAAAAAGTTGGCTGTTAATTTGCATTATTTAAAAATAATCTCGCCGAAATACCATGCTTCTTAGTTTTACTAGGCTTTAAAGTACTGTTTTATTAACTCTAACCGTATAACCAACAATAAATTTAACATTGGAAGGTCGGTAGGAATAAAATATGGTTGACCTATTTTTACTAAATTTTTGCTCCATGTTGTTTAACGATGTTTATATTGAAGGTGGAGTGTGGTTAAAAGGAAAAATAATGTTGTATCAACGCCAAGCTTTAGACAATCTTTTTGTCTTCCTCAGGCCACCACAGAGAAAGATAACAATCAATAAAATAATATTTCAAATTTTTCTTTCATTTTGGCAACTGCCAGATACTCTGTCAATATCTAAAGAAATTACATCATGTCACCCATTTTTTAGAACCGCTTCTTCACACACCTATTTGAAGATATACGTAAAATAAATAAATATAATAAAATACATAAATAAACAAAATAAAACTTTGATAAATTGCACCACCTCGGCGGTTCTTTAACATTGCCACTAACAAATAACTAACATTTTTTACGAATATTTCTTAAAAACTACTATTTCAGCCTTTTTATCTAAACTTTATGCATAATAAATAGTTAAATAAATAATCATTTGTTAAATAAATAAAAAATGAATTGCTAAAACTCCCTCCCATGTGATAACAAGTATAACAATTCATCTAGTCAAACACCTGTGCTATATGTACCTGTAACAAGTTTTATTTATTTATGTACATATATCTTAAAATAAGTGTGTGAAGAAGAGGTGGTAAAAAAAATGAGTGACCTTATATATAACCATTTTTTACATATTGACAGGGTGTAGCCATAATAAAACAAAAATTATTCCCTCCAAAATTGTATTATTTTTTATTAATTGTTATATGCGTCTGTAATGCAATTCAACAATAAAAATTGCTTTAAATTAAAAATATTGAAAGCGAACGTTCGTCAA
Organism: Cimex hemipterus; assembly: GCA_039619505.1. NCBI lineage: Eukaryota > Metazoa > Arthropoda > Insecta > Hemiptera > Cimicidae > Cimex > Cimex hemipterus. The sequence continues at coordinate 3,013,858 of CM077105.1, read as the reverse complement.
TCGCATAGGACAATGTTATTTATCTCAAAGTGGGTTTTTCTGATTAGATTTTATTCATTGACAACGTTTTTACGTATATTTAGTGGGCTGACTGACTAAAATGCATCAAGCGGATATAAATTTATATAAATTATTTATTTACCCTGTACGTCTAATTACGTCGATGCTGTTCATTACTTTTTATATAATCTAAAACAGATCGACTCATACATAAAAGATAGATAGACATACGTTTATTGATAAATGTCTATAAATAATTTAAAAAGTAGTTGACAAACGCAACATAGCATGAGTAGAAAATCCGTTCGACGGCGTTTGTTTCCAAAATAAATTATTCGTCTTTATAACGATAACATTTTTTTAATAAAATCTAAAAAAATATTAGTAAATAATACAAAAATATATATAATAAAATGGGCTTATTCACATACTACATAAAAATTAAGAGGCAACATAAGGAAAAGAGGAAATACATGCATTATTGTTAAACTAAAATTATTATATTTTGAGGTCCGATTGACCAAATAATTTCTTTCAAATAAGTAATTTTTTATATAAGGTTTTGGTTGACATGAAAAATTATTGTCACGAGCAGGATCGAACCCACGAACTTGGAATCCCCTTGACGCCAACTTTTTCATTTCAACCAAAACCTTACATAAAAAAATTAATTAAGTTTTTACGTCTTTTCAGCCATGATTTTATGTATTTTTTTTCAAAGGTAAGTAATACACGCTTTAGGGCGTATAAAATGGGAAATATTAAGATTTTTGTAAAGTGGTTGAGAATCGTAAAAATACCGTAAATTTCGATTCTTCCCAGTACTTTCGTTGATCTCTGTTTAGAAAATAAATAGTTTTTGAAAAAAAAAAAATTCGTCGTCGTTCGTTCAGTAGGATTGGACAAGGGCGTCGGTCTTCCGACGTTGTCATTGGGGGACGTGGTTCAATGGGGCGAGGCAGACTGACAGCCGGCCCGGATTTCCACGGTTTATTATTCTGCCAAATGACCCGTTGAAAGTAACGCGCACCAACCGATCCGCCACCGTTAACAATAAAACGGGAACATAAATGAAAAATTTCACCCAATTCCAACGCCGATTCCTCCACGCCGCGACGCCAATACGTGTTAATTAAATGTACATAAATTTCCTTATTAATTAATATAATAATAATAAATAATTTAAGTAACCTGGTGAGAAAATGGTTGTTTATACAAGTAGAAAGTATATGCAATCTTGGGCAGAATCATGGAGCACAATAGCAAATAAAGAGAACCGAATGATGTAGTCAATTATACTGTTATGTTTTTCCATAATTACATTATTTGGTTGGCAACATCTGGCAAAATGTAATTTTGGGATGTATTTACTCATTTTGTATTTATTTACATATTTCGGTGTTGAATTGAGGGAGCAAATAATCAATATTATTTTTACAGTGTGTGTGATGTTTAGTGACGGTGAGTTAATAATTATTTGAAGATCATGAGATGCGGTCTGGTAGGACGTAGGTTGAGAAAAAATCTATCAACACAGACAATCCTGCTTACACTTCCATGCCATACATTCATGTTCTATCAAATAAATTATATACATTTCTCTCTTCTGATAACTTTAGCTTTCGAAAACTATAAAACAATTCATATAATTTTTCAATTATTAGTCAATATTGTTTAACAATTGTTTAAACTGTCCGGCAAATTACATCGGAATTACATCCAAATATTGGATAAGGGAGTAAAGCAACATATCTATGATTGAAAAAAAAAAATCCTACAGAACTTCAACAATCCAAAAATATTACACACAGAACAAAGTAAACATAAATGTAACTTCTTAGAAATGGTTTACATCAACTGAGATAAACACAGCATCAATTACAGAACTGACACATGTAAACTCAGTTGCAACTACGCTAATATCATTAATCAATTTCAATATCGATAGGATACATATATCATCATCGCATCACACAAAACATATAACATATAAAAAAATCATCACATTACACACATCAAAAAATTTTTTCATAGTCCTTCAACAATTTGGCTATCCTATCATTAGGGAAAAATTATCCCCTTCTATATAATCCTGAAAGGATAATCAGCCGAACCATTACCAACGTTTTTTCCATCGTCGGCTCTTATCACTCCAAAGAAGCCGACTACTTAAAAAAAATGTGTTTCTATCCCGAGTTCCTTCCCCACCTCTTCAAAATCAAACTTATATAAACATTATAAACAACATACCTCATTTGCAATCTTAACTTGACGCACATTACTGTCACATCAAACCTCCAACAGGAATAAAACTGAAATGGAGAGACAGAAATAAACTGTGGAAAAACCATCCATCACTCATGGCTCCAAGAGATGACATGAACAGGATGGTTGAATTCAATCAAAAATTCCGAACACATCTGGGCATCAAAAAGGAATGGGAAGGAATGGAAATCAACTCCTTTAAAAATGGCACCATCCTTTGCTACACAGATGGACCCATGGGAAAACTCACCAGTATCTTTCAAGCAGTGATTCACGCAATAGAAAGATGTGTCCAATTCAACCTAGATAAAGGTTACAAAAACAAGAATATAGCTATCATGTCAGATAGCCAAGCAGCCACCAAAGCACTAAGTGCAAACATCATTAGTTCAAAGATGGTGCTGAACTGCAAAACCAAATTAAATTTACTAGGTACGCAGAATAAAGTAAGCCTCTGCTGGGTCCCAGGACACATGGGTGTAGATGGCAACGAGAAAGCGGACACCCTTGCAAAGAAAGGGGCATCTACACCGCTGACAGGACCCGAAACTTTCTGTGGCATAGGAATCCACACTATCAACAAATATCTCAGACAGAAGGACACAAAGAAAATAAGGGAACACTGGAATTCGCTCATTGGGCACCGACAATCCAAGAATCTTCTCACCAATTTCGGAAAGAAAGAAATCACAGAAAGTGTCAAAGGAGGCAGGAACAGATTGCGAATCCTAACAGGACACTGTAGATTAAATGGGCATCTAAAGCAAATTGGAATAATCCAAGATGGCACATGCAGATTCTGCAAAGAAGCAGAAGAGACACCAACACATCTACTAACAAACTGCGGAGCAACATTAGCCCGCAGGAGGAAGTGTTTTGCGATGTACAATGTCACCATAGAAGAGCTTCAACCAATAAAACCGGGCCTATTAATCAAGTTTCTTGATGAATTAGGGCTCACTGATGTGCTCTACACAGAGAACGGGGGATACAATAGCTCTTAAAGGGCGCAGTATACAACACCCTGAAATATCATCATCATCATCATCATCATCATTATCATCATACTGTCACATCTACACAGAAAACAAACACTTTGAGCGACAAATAATTTGTTTGAGTCTAAAATTTCTAGCATTGTATAAATTTTTTATTATTTTTTCATCCGACATTTATTTGTACAATTTAAACAATATTTACAAATTCCAGAGATAGTTTATTGACGATGATCTCAATAAAGATCTAAACGTTGCAACGATAGAGAAAATATTTTTCTAAAACGTGAGTCACACCAGACCGCATCTCAATTTCCAAATAATTATTTTTTCACCTTAGTTCACTACTTCTACATCATTACCGATTCCTCAGTCGTTACTGGGCTGTTTTCGGTGCAGACGCCTTATGGGTTTATATGGGTGGGTTCTGTTAGACAAGGCTGGAAACACCATTAAGATTATGGAAGATTGGTAAATTTTTTAGGTATAAATTTTTGGATAAATTAAAAAATTAAAACAATACTTGCAGGAGTGCCACAAGGTAGCATATTAGGTTCACTTTTAGTAGTTATACAGCAGTGTTTTTTTTTTAAATAGATGGATTAAAAATTGCATGTAGGCGATCTCAAATTTTGTTGAAGACCGACTATGTCGCTACGTTGCCGAGGTTTGTCACAATCACAGAAATTTGAGATCGCTTGTAAAAACGTAAATGTCAAATTTGAAATTGTTTTTGACTTGATGATGGCCATAAAACAAGACGAAGGCTTGGCAGTAGCAACTATTGTACATCTGCGTTCTTCTTCAAGACCATATCTTGATTCAGACTGTTCGTAAGTTTTTAAATTAAATGTTTTTAACTGCTGAATTCAGATCTGTTAATTATTTAATTAGTTGGTTATACACTTTTATTTTCAGTCAGAAGGCCCCCCCCCCAAAAAAAAAAACTGGAATCATCTTATTTATGTATAGTTGCAACTAAATTTGCTTTCTTTTTCAAGACATTTTAACTGCTGAATTCAGATATTGAGTATGTAATTAGTTAAAATAATTAATTGGTTGTTATTCATATGATTCAGAGTATTCGTAAGTGAAAAAGTGGTCGATACTTTTAATATTTTAAAAAAATATAAAAGTAACTGCAAGAGAGAAAAGCCGACTAACAACATTGTTTATAAATACATATTAAATGTAGCAATTAGAAGTAGAAATTAATGTAAAAGTGAAATTATACTACACAATTTATTATTTCCGTTGTTCGTTTATTATTGAAAAATCAGAAATACATGAGAAATGATATGTGTTCAAAAAATTCTGAGAAGACACTTTTAAATATATAAGGTACTTTTTAAATTATTAATTGTAGTTCAAAAGTTCTACTGAAAGGGATAAATTCTTAGGAGCCTGAAGAAAGTAATGTTCGCTTTCTAATTGGCCTCGTCGCTGATCGGTTTTTAATACATAATTAATTTTATACAGGGTGAACAATTACAGCCTCGCTCGCTCTTAAAAATGAATTATGTCTTTTATATTCTTCACTGGCATTCAAATGACAAGGATTTTGAATTTTAGAAAATTATTCAGTTAACAAGGCAATTTGTACTACGATGGCACAAAAGCGCACTTGTACATTCCAATTAGAGATCTCAACACGACCGCTCTTAGAATTGGTGAGAACGCCTCTTGGCCCGAAAAAATGAAAAAGTCAATAAATCTATTCGGCATTATATTCACACTCGTTCGCCATCCAGTATATGAACATGGCTGGAATTTATCAAGAACTGTAAATAAAAACCACCACCAGAGTCAATGTAGCCCTTTTCCTCGGACAAACCACTCTTGATATGTCACAGGCAGAATGTCGGATTTTTTTTCAGTTGTTTTAATCTTCTATGATTTATGAGCGTACACGCATTTGTCATCCTGTATACATTTTTTTAATAATTTACGAAAGATCTTATGAAAGTTATGGAATGAAACATATATATGACATCATGCTTCTTTAATACAATAATAATGTTTACTGGTTTTCATATTGTTTGTGTTGGCGTACTACTCTGACAGAACGCAAACCGGCACCAGACGTTCTGGACAGATTTGACGAATAAGTAATGTTAACCAGCGAGCACAAGCGTACCCACGGATCAATTGTCTATCGTATACTGAGTGAACGGTCGGATATTACGTTCAAAGCTCTTAGAAGTAATGACCGCCCCCTTATATTGATTAGGAAGGACGACAGTTGGTTACTGATGGTTTCCTCATTAAATGCCAGCCAGCCCTGCTTTAAGGGTTGGACGGTTCAGCTCTAGTAATTACCGAAAAATTTATCTGGCCCTTTTGCCCCTAGTTCAAGACAGCTTGTCAATATAATTCAAAAGCCTGAATTGCAAATTAACCCCAACACAATTCAAAACAATCAATCAATTACGTCAATGTCAACAAAGAATACCAAGTGTTTTATCTCATTATTTAGTTCACTATTTGATCTTTTATTATCAAAACCTATCAAGATTTTTTTTTTCAAAATGAAACCGGACTAAATTCGTAGTTTTTGTGCATTGAAACACAGCAAATACAAACGTATACTCTATCAAACAGGATAAAAAAATTAATTGTTCAAAAAATTATATGAAATTATTCATTAAACGAAGATATTTAACAGAATCATCCAATCTGACCTTACCAGTAATGTCATTAAAATCCGCCTATATTACAATTAACTGTTTTGATCTGTCAGACACATTTCAATTTTACGCCTCAGATGTAAGTGAAAGTGGTTATTCTGAATATAAAGATTTTCATGACATTTGTTAAGCAAATCATCTAGGCCAAAACCGGGCGTTCATTATCCAAATTTCCTCATCTTCTCTGTTTTGGTATGTCAGTCACACTTCACTTTTTAACTTCCATAGTGCGTTTGTGTTTCGCCCCCGTAAAAAATATCTTGAGTATAAAGTTTTTTTTATCAGATTTCTTAGAGGATATAAAAAACGTCATAGACATAGTTTTTTTGTTATTAAGTTGAACTTATTCTAGGTGTTTTACAAACGAAGTCATAGACATGTATTTTTGTTGATTTCGGTTATTAAGTTGCACTTAATCTCGATATTTTGGTGTGTCAGATACTTCTTGGTTTTTCTACATATTTAAAAGTGGGCTTGTTCTTAATCCAGCAAAATTTTGTTATCTTAATTACAAGAGGTTTTTTGGATTTCTTATGGAGGTAAACAACGTGATAGACTTATTTTTTGTCGATTTTCGTTATTAAGGTTTATTTATTCTCAATTTATTCGCTGACAGATACGTTTTTTTGTTTTTCGGTATATGTAGTAGTTAACTCAGAACAAAATTGTTACCTTAATTTCAAGGAGTTTTATGAGATTTTATATTAGAGTCAACGAAGCGTAACTTTTGTCGTTTCTGGTCATCCAGATCCTCCTACCCTCTCTACCACTTTCAGATATGTGTATCAGAAGACTCCGAGCAAATATACAAAATGTACCAGTATAACGTTGAACTGAATATTAAAATAATAGTAAAATAGCAAATTTGATAAATTAATATAAAATGATAGTTTTTGTTAAATTATGAGTATCTAATAAGATAAAATAGATAATAGTACAATCAGAAAAATGAATCCTGGAATGATTGATTAAATGGCAATGATGATGACAGGAAAATCCAGTTGGGAGTGGTATCGCAATACCATTTCGGTCTTCTATCGGGGTTTTCCTAAGGATATAGCCCGGTTTATTTTCAGCGTTCATGACCTACAATCCTGAAGAGGGTGGGTCCGTCCCGAACTTTATATCTTTCCCAATGTTCTTATCGTTTAGCAGGGGTCGAGAAAACGGTTCGTTTAAAAAAAGGAAACCTGATCCTAAACTTTTTTAAACGCTGTCTCCTCTGGAGAAAATAAAAAAAATCAAAGAAAGTCTAATCCAAAAAGGAAAGACGTAAACCCCCGGGTAGGTTCCACTGCAGACAATTTATTGCGGAAAAGTCTGAACCGAAATGTTCGCAGCATTAGCTTCCTAAGGCGCTTAGCACTTTTCCCAGTCTTAAGAATAAATGACAACAAATTAGTTTCATCCCGTGTTCACTCTGTGAAAAATACAGTCTCGTCGTGAGTGCTATCAAAACGGTGATTTTCCCTTGTTTCATGGAACGAATGGGCAAGCTCAGTTGTAATTAGAGGGCTCATTAAAATAATTCAAATATTTGAGGTTTCGGATTCGGCCGGAGAGACAAATATTGATCCCACCCTTTATTTATTATTCCGGAACGGCGACGGGCGGTTTGCAGATCATTATAACAGGCTTTGTTTTGACTACATGCTGTACTATTTAGGGGAATCTGGGACTATTTTCATCTATTTCCTTAATAATAACCAGCAGCCCTTTTAACGTACTTTGTGGAATATAACATTATTCCCTCATTCAGGACATCATGACAAACATTTACCTTGGCCCATTCTAACAGGATAAAGTGGAGCGTTTAATGTATAAATTTCGTGAATAAAATGGTACTTAATTATAATTTTGTTACCTTTGTCAAAACGAATTATATAAATTTTGCAAAATATAAAACTTTTGCAGCTAGTTAAGCTATTTGGGATAGTATTTATGACTTTGAATACAGTCATAAGTTATTTGAAAAACTGGCAATATACATATACATATCACACAGTTAACTCGTTTCATCGTTCTAAGGAAAACGTCTAAAATTTTATGAGCAAATTATTACAAATAATGGCAGATCGGAAAAGATTTTGAGAGGAAGATCGATATGAGGCTGTTGAAGAAATGAATGGAAGAAGAGGGATCATACTGCCGGCCATATGTACATTCCTACTTCTGGGCCAAAGCCCGTCTATATGTATATATGCTCTATATATTTCCAATTAGTGTTCCATTTTTCAAACTTCACCCCTGTGAAATATAAAAGTTAGTAGGTGGTACTTCGGTGCTTAACCTATTAAAAATGCATTATATTAAGTAGTCTATTGACCAAATTACTTCTTTCAATTAACTAATATTTTTATGTAAGGTTTTTGGTTGAAATGAAAAATTTATTGCCACGAGCGGGATTCGAACCCACGACCTTCAGCTAAATACGTCGGTGCTCTACCGCGGGAACTATCGTTAATTCGATCCACTCGGACACAAACTCCCCACCTCAACGTACAACCGTTCCATTTTTCAAGATGCTGAGATGGGAACTTAAAGGAATGATCATTCCGTCTTATAAGATTTGATAATGCCTCTTGTCTGGATAGACTGTCTACCAATCGATGGAATCTTATTTGGGAAATAAATCGCTAACTTAAATGCAGAGTGACGCCTCTATGTTGCTTCTTTAAAAATAAAAAACTTATTTCATTGAGAAATCAAGATATGTTATAAAAAACAAGCCCATAAATTTTGCCAACAAGCAAACAATATAACGATAGATAGATAGAAATACTTTATTTTACAATTTTGAGCACATCATGAAACATTAGAATAAAAATATATACAACATGGGATTAAATCCGTCTGTTATCGAAGAACGTTGTAAAATGAAAATTAATAATAAAACTCAGGATACAACATGCATTAATTGTAGAACATAAAAAGCATAGAAATAAATACATACAAAAGTAATGACTTTTTCGTCCAGATCATTATTTTTTATTTATAATTATGATATTTAATGAAGGAAAGGTGTATACGAAATTACAAATTAAATTCCTGGACTAAATGGTATCTACGCATCGAGGCGTGGCGAGCAAACGTTATGAGATCCGGGGATCAGAACCATTCAACAGCTCAATGATTTGGGCTCTTGAGAGAGTGAATGACCCGAGGTTTAGTAGACGAATCTATCATGAAATCGAACACTCAGCTAGGAAGTGAAGAACTGTCACAATTGGACGAAATTTCTCTCTTTTAAATTAAATAAACCACGTGAATGAAATGGGTTTTTAACCAGCAAGAAATTATCTGAGGAATGAGCACGGCGCATGCATTCAGTTCTATTATGCTCTTTTAATGCCGACAACAATGCTGAAAAGAGATCTGGCCATTTATCAAGGGTTGGGATGTTTAGGGAGAATTTATGGAATTAATATAGCCAACGTGCATACCAGGAAGACTTCGACCGTATGATTTCTACGCTGTTATTTTTGCAATCTGAAAGATGTAACGTTTTAAGAATGAATGAGAAGTGAAGCTGTTCGTCATATATAGAGGGACTGGCGACGTTTTTAATAAAATCGTATTAAATATAATAATAGTTAGTACCATAACTATTAATAATACGGGTCTGAAGGGCAACATTGAAGAAAAAAATACCAAAAATAAAACCATAAATGAAAATGGGCCACACAACAGAAATCGCTTATATAAATAAAAATTAAAATGGATCGAATCTGATTGAGCTGGTTTTCAGTTGATTTTTTTTTTTTTTTTTTTTTTTTAGTTTTCCAATGCCCATGCTAAACCGAATACCCGTCCTCGCATTCCTGCCTGTAACATAGAGGGGAGAGCCTGGATATACCTAGTTGTTATAGCACTGAAGATGGCCCGAATAAATCTTGAAACGTCGGCCAAAAATGAAAAAGGTGTTTTTTAAACTATCTAATTCTTGCCCCCTCTAATCTGCATGTTAACGGCTGAAATGATCTAGCTGTTACTACTGCGACTGCTCCTGAAGTCGTTAAATGGAAGTCCGAGTTCTGATACCATTCCCCCAAACAGGAAAATCGGCGATACAAATATTCACATCACGTTCTTTTTAGAATATTGATTCTGGAGTACTTTTTGTACACAATAATGAATATAACGTTAAAACATTCCATTTTTATATTGGGGGGTCTACGTTCATACGACTAAGTCACTGCCGTCAATGGAACCCTTCGGGGCGTCGGTAGATGGCAGGTCAGAAGGTCAGTAGACCGACCAGCAGTACGAAATCTGAAGAGTAGGGAGTACAAAGTCGACAATAAATACACGATTGGAACCGGAGATCAGTGTGTCTCTCACGTTCTCTGCTTCAAAATGGAATGACAGATTTCAAATCTCACGTGTTATTTTTTTATTACAATCTCTAACAATATTTTACTGCATTTTCTTCCAAACCGTCGGCTCTCCAAATCCTTGTTTAATCGGTTTTTCAGAAACGAGTCTGCTGAAAAGTTGTAAAGTCCCGGATAAACTAATTTAAAAAAAAAGATCCATCTCATTTGTTCAATAGTTTTTTAAAAGTATTTCCAGAAAACTATTAATACCATAGTGTGTAGTGTTTAGTGACCGTTAGTTAATGATTATTCAGAGATCGTCGGTATACCAGATAACGAAGGTTTCATAATAACATTTTCTTCCTGTGAAAGTTTCAATCTTCATTGAGATCATATTCAGCCCTGGGATTTACAAACATTGTTGAAATTTTACAAATACATGTAGGACGTGGAAAAAAATGTATACAACATTAAAGAATTTTAAATTAAAAAATGAATTTATACTATTCTAAAAACTTCAGTTTAAAAAATCAATTTATACAATTCTAGAAAATTTTAGATTAAATCGAAATAATTTTTTATCTAACATTTTGCTAGCATGTATAAATTCACTTTTTTCAGATACTACTGTTTTAAAATCCCAGGCTCTGAAGATGATCTCAATAAAAATCGAAACGTTAGCACGGTAAAGAAAAGGTTTTTATAACAACTACATCATACCAGATCGCATTTCTCGATCTCCGAATAATCTTTAATACCATTGTAAACCACCTTCTTGACTACAGATTTAATGCTTAATTAATCCTCTAAAGTTCTATTCTAAACTTATGTCCTCACCTTAATCTATTATAAATTACCTCAACTTATATTATAGGGATGACCGTCACAAATTATTACGTTCCTGCACACCATGGAACTCACTCCACTCAAAATTGCGGCAGAAATTACCCAACTGGGGAAACCCTTGGGTTTATCCATCCATCCAAGTTCTTGCTCGTGTTTTTAATTCGTCACAATTCATCCTGATTTCGAAATGTCCAAGTTGTTTAGTAGTGACGAAAATCTGTCCTGTTTTGTACCAAGTAATTGTATGCATCTCCCTCATCTTATTTACTTATTTTGTTAAATCAGCAGCAAAATATAACGATCCAGAAGGGGCAAGGGATTGCAATAAATTATGTAAGAACGGTGTAGCCAGGCGTTCTTCTTTTCGTGAAGGTAGAAGAAAACCACTTGAGAGATGGAGCTATATATTTCCCAGTTGATTCGTCGGAGAGACTCCCGCATAATATAACCATACCCTTCTAGCCGCTACCCCAGGCCGAAGACAGTAGCACGTGTGTCACGGATTTAAAATTGCCCTTTCCGAACATTCTCAATTATAATATTCCCAGACATAACAATCTGGATAGGCAAGCATAAAAAACAGGACGGAGAATGGAATAAGACAACTAAATGAGAATTCATACTATAAAACCCCAACGGCATAAATTTGACCTAAATACTCAAGGAAATTTACTTCTTTCCATTTAAGTACCAAGGGTTTTTCTTTATAAAACTCTGTCTACTTAGTAGCCAATTATTACTTATTCATTAGGAAGTTTACTAAAAATTCTTAAAGACTGAAAGCGTAATTTTCTTTTGAGAGAACCCTACCAATCAGGCTTGTACAAAAGATACAAAAGGTGTTTAGAATACTGTTTTCTATTCAGCCGTAGAGTCATGATACAAAAAATTCACGTCTGCTTTAACGTTTTCATTTTCTTTATTTTATTATTGAAAATATTTAAATAAAATGCCCATTGTTGCAATCCCTTAGCATATGTTATTTTCTTTATATAAGTAATTTGACCCAAAAATAAGAAACATTCAAGGCTTTAAAACATTTTACTCAAACTTTTGCGAAAATACAACACGCAGACAAATAGTTTTCATCACAACAATTTTTAATGTTTACATAACTTATTTTTCAAACCGGGGAAAAGTTAATACATAAAACGAGATACCTCTTATATCAACACCCACAGTTTTTAGTCAAAATACTCTTCGTATTTTTATAAACGCAGGTCCATGTGCCTTTTTCCCTTTAGCCTTTTTCTATGAGACGGTATTGGCAAATTGTGCGCTGTGGTTTTAATGATTGTTCGGAGATCGTGAGATGCAGTCTGGTGATTTTAGAAAAACATTTTCTTTATCATGCCAACGTTTCGATCTTTATTGAGATCATCTTCAATTATCAAGAATCAGTCTTCGATCATCATCAGGGCTCAGAGTGTTTATTTTCCGTGTGTTTTTAATTACCTCGTACTGCTATTGAACCATGGAGTGTGAATGTGGCCTCTTTTAAGGAGTAATTTAACGTCGTGAAAAACGTTAAAATCCATGTCTATGTGCAATTTTGAGCTCGTTTAATAATGATCCGTAAGCGTTTTAGTTGATATAAAAAGTGTCACAAGCGAGATTCGAACCCACTATCTTCGGCTAGATGCGGTTGAGATGGGAAGTTAGTTTCCGAATGGATCCAATTCACGTGGTAGAGTAGCGGCGTATCTAGCGAAGCTCGTCGGTTCGAATCCCGCTCGTGGCACTGACTTTTTTATATCAACTAAAAATCTTAATTAATTGAAATATATTAATTTGTCAAGCGGACGACGAAAACTAGTGAATAATAGGCAAGCTTTTATTTTTTACATTTTGTACTTTTTTACTCGGCACTTCGACGAAGATCCTCAAATTGCGCATTCATGCTGCTATATTAAACGAATTGATGTTAGATAACCCAGCTTTTGGAAATGAAGTGAACAAGAGTTTTCAATAATAGCTTTTAGGCAATGTATGCTCTATACCTCAGTTAGACTGCCAAAAGGGGTCTTGGCGAGCTTGCTATTAAGTGTAATGCCTAATAATTGGAGTAATATATTTTTTGGAATTCATTGGCTTTTGAGATAAACATGCATAAACAGCATAAATACATAGATCTGTTTAGGTATATAAATGTTAGTAGCTTCTACTTTTCTGGATCCACGATAATTGTTGACGATTTGCGTAAAATAGTTTGTAGTCGAAGTCATCAGGGTACATGTGTAGTTTGTCAGTCCTGGGGGATCAGAAATGACTATACGATACAAGAAGGGTAACGCTTCTCTGTAGTATTCCTGTTTTTCTTGAATTTCAGAATTCTTTTCTCGTTTGACTGAGAACGTTCTTTCTCCTAAAATTTCATGATGCGGTTGTGGGTACAAGGCAAGAATGGATTTTTGTAAAGCAGACCATCGAGTCAAATGTGTTCCTCGTACCTAAGCATAACTTCTTGAGGCTGTATACATCGAGGTTGGGGTTTCTGTTTTTCGATTGAAGTAGTTGAATGCAGAAATGAAAGAACGAATACCAAAATGGGATTTGCGAACCAAGATGTCAAAATTTCTGGCAGGAAGAATCGTTCAAACATTTTGGGGGAAAATTGACAGAAAATTGATTACCTCATTACATTCAGAATCATGACCACAGGTGTGAGTGTCATTCAAAAAAGAAAGTTCGAAGAATTCTACAAGAGCAATAATAAAACCTTACAAAATTAAATTGAGATATTTGTCAAATTTTGAGGACAGCCAACGGGTTGATCCCTCATAGCAAGTGTCATGTTATTTTGTAGTGCTGTAAACTTTGCTTAACTGTATATGACAGAAATGTTAATCAAAGTTTTTAAAAAAACGATATTTTCTCACCAACTAACATGATATGATGTAGACACGAAACATTGTGCTTTTAGCTTATAGACCAATCTACTTTTCTTCGCTTCCATACACAGTATTTAATATATTACGAAACAACAAGGTTTTACTTACCAGAAAATATGTTTTGGTCTATTTCTGTAAATGTAAGATCATAAGGTTATGTTCACTTTACTTCCGAATTATTCTCAGCTTCCTCAAAAAATCACTAGAGCCTAAAAAGATTAAATATGACAAGCCAAGAAAAAGAATCACTTAATAGTATTTAAACCCGGCAATCTATAAGAGGTTTCTTCTTATCGTAGTAAATTTATGAAATTCTTCAAAGATAGTCCTGTTTAAATTTTGCAAACCTGTGCCAGTGAAACATCATTTAGACAGAAATAGTTCAGTAGTTGAATCGTTCTTTAAACAATTGAATATCTACCTCAAAAACGAACTCACATTTGACCAAAATTGCAAACCTAATCGAGAAAATCGGTTTTTTGAGAAACAAACCTGACCTGTTTTCCCCGAGAAAAAATTCAAAGCTCGTACCTTCCACAGAGTAAACAATCCTTTTTGTAGAATTTTTCTTTTGCAATCTAGCAATTGTTCTTGGCATCGCATAGGAAACCACACAATGATAAATCTAGTACTCCACGAAAAACTCGACGCTTTCTAGACTTTCATAAAATGTTATTTGTAGTCTTTAATTATCTCATAATTGTTCATGCTCAAGGACATCCTTCCATCCACCTACTATGCCGTACTACACAGTTACCTCACTGACCGATTCTTCCAAGTCATTGAAGACCTCTCTTCATATTTTCCTATCCATGCTCGTGTTCCTCAAGGTAGCGTTCTGGCCCCTACACTGTACCAGGTTTTCACAGCTGACATGCCATCTCATCCCGAAACCACCACATTCACATTTGCAGACGATACGGCAATTCTCTCTAGCAACTCTGACCTTTTCATTTCCACTCGAAACCTGCAACAACACCTCATACTACTAAAGTCTTGGTGTTAAAAGGAAAGGATAAAATTTAACACGGAAAAATCCACCCACATTACCTTCACCCTTCGTAAAAAGATCTCTTCCCCTGTTTTCTTAAACTACACTCCCCTCCCAACTGCGGACAAGGTGCGGTACCTCGGATTGTACATCGACAAACGCCTGACGTGGATCCTCACACAAGACTGAAACGTCAGGAGGTTATGACGAGATGTAGAATTCTTGCACGACTTCTTGACAAACGCTCGAATTTAACTCTCAAAAATAAAAGACTGCTTTACAACACCATAATTAAACCGATTTGGGCATACGGACTGGAAGTGTGAGGTTCAGCCAAACATTTCAATATCCACCGCATTCAAACTGCCCAGTCTATAATACTACTAAAAATACTAGATGCTCCATTTTGTGTATCGAACCAAACTAAACATACAGATTTGCATATTCCGTTCGTACAAGATGAAATACGTTTCCGTTACAGTAAATTTCATAAAAACCTCCCAACTAACGTAAATCAACACATCAGAAACCTCGCATCCCGACGAATCTCCTCAAACCCACCTCGCCGACTGAAGAGACAATGGCCGCGAGATCTTCTGGGAAGTGATGGCGATAACACTGAAAGTGACAATGACACACAAATCGATTGGACACACAATATTATTGTAACATTGGAGTAATACCAATGAGTGTTTTCTCCACTCTTGGTTTTTATTTTGTTTTGTTTTAATTACCGTTCTCACTGATACTCACTACCTACTTTAAGGTATTTGTAATTTACAACAAATTAAAAAAAAAAAATTAGCTTATCAGTCATCGCCTTAAAAGGCAGTATGACAACAACTTTTCTTAAGAGATTGATTAGAAAATAAAACACTATAGAGAAAATGAAAGAAATGTATTTCGTACGTACAAGGACTTAACTTGCAGAGTTCAAACAAATTATGGAAGCATAATTAATAACTTCTTGGCCAAGGCCTTAAAGTTATTGATCCCAAACGTCGGGTAGTAAACAGACGGAGCATTTCAGTCAATACCGTATTTTCAACTTATTTAAATTGTTTAAGGGGACAAACTTTCCCTCTTAACTTTGAAGTTGGTACAGTATTTTTTTAAATCGTAATTTGTTTGTTTAACCTAAACAAACGTTACAACGGCAAGTCTGGACGAATAAATTTTAATAAAGTTGTAAATAAATCAAATATTTACAAAAATTAAGGAAAAACGATGTGCGAATAAATCGTTTTGAAGGCATGACAAATAGCCAAATCCGACCCCCAAGCTCTTGACATCCACAAAGCACGGTTTAAAACAATAACGGTTAGTTTAATATTTCTAAATTATATTTTTCAAATGAAAACTGGCTTTTTCTTTGAGACGGTCGAAGAACAGAACTACTACAATAATTCGGAAAAAATATTGCAAAATCAGTTACTATAAAGCCTGGCGAGATTCCGATGTACCGAAATGTTCTTAAATTAAAATCCTAAGAATAATATAACGCAAAAAAAGAACTTGCTTACGGGAAAAACATAGAAAATAGGATGATATTTCAGCTAACTTTAAATTGGTTCATTGTACTCCGGAGTCAAAATATTTCTATTATATATTGAAAATTTTTTAGGCAAATTTCAGTGAATTTTGTTTTATTTTCCGTAACCAACTTTTTATATTATTTTTGTTTATTATTTTTTTATATACCCTTTATTTTTTTTGTTTATATCAAAATAAACCATCACAAAAGAAACTTTAAACAACTATTACACATTTCTTTAGCTTAGAGTGTTTATTTTGGCCCTTGGTGAGCATTTCTAAACCGTACTAACATTATTGGTCATTTGGACCAAGATCATTTTCCCATTTTATCACGAAGCGGTTTATGAACGTTGACGGATTCATCGGTTAACAGTGTTCATCGGGACCATTTTCCACTGAACATCGGTGTGATGCCGATCCTATCAAACACTCGTTATTTTGAACTTCGAAGCAATTTTGAAAGTTCGTAATGACCTTAATGGGCTCTCGTTAAATGAATATCGACGAACTCACTAACAAATGTGCAAAAACGGGAATTTTAAGCAGTTAATTGCATACTTTTTGATATTACATCAACCACAACGAGAAGTTGCACGTTTAATGCACTCAATAAAGGTATAAATATAATTTATTATTGACTTCAATATTAAACATGATTTGTATTTATAACTTTTTTGCATGACGAAAATAATTACATAGTTAAAATCATATAATAAATATTAATAATAAATTTTTATTTGCATGAATGTGTATTACATATAAATGATTATTCAGAAATCGTAAGATGCGGTCTGGTGTGACGCAGTTTCAGAAAAACATTTCTTTATCATGCCAACTTTTCGGTCTTTATTTAGATCATCTTCAAGGCTCAAAGTGTTTTTTTACATACAATTTTACAACAAAAAATAATATTTTGTTACATCCCTGCCTGACCAAAAGCAAATCTCGCACTAGACAGCAGGAGTTTCTGTCAGAGAAATAAACCTAATATAACTTTACAACAGCGAAATGAAAAATCAAACAAATAACTAAACACGCACAGAATAAACCAACCAAATCAAATTTTGCCTTTAAAATATGTAAACTACGTTTTAAAATTTTTGAAATTATAAATTGTTGGCCTTTATTGTAGTCTGTGAAATTTTGAATAATAATCGATTATTTATTTTTTTAAACGAAGTGCCGTATTTAATGAACAATTATTACGTTGGCTTTACATTGTAAAAGTTAATTGCGTTAGTTACCAATTAATTGCGTCTTGTATTACATTGAATTTTTTTTTATGTTTATAAGTATAAAGTTTAAGTTTAGCCCAAAATCAGTTATTTTGATATCATTGTTTATAGTCCATTATATGTTGTGGTGTATTGACCAAATTATTTCTTTCGATTAATTGTTCTTTTTATGACTCAAACCACGACATTCGAATCCCAGTCGTGACATTGACTTTTTCATTTCCCTGAAACCAAATATAAAAAGGACAATTAATTGAAAGATATTGTTTATAGTTTTAGTTAAATTAATTAAATTATCAAATGAGAAAATGATACCATAATTAAAAATTTTTCCAGAGAATTTAATTTTCAAAAAATTGTTAATAAATAAAAAATAAACAAAATTGGGCCTAAGACTGTACCTTGTGGTACTCCCCATTCATTGCGTACGTTGAACAATAGAACGAAGAACTATAAACTGTTCCAACCTTTGTGAATTGAGGTCTGACCCATTAATATAATTCAAGGAGTTTAAGGAGAATATTAGAGATACCAATGCAGTCAAGTCTTTTTAGCGTCAACTTATGATCAACAGAGTCGAAAGCCTTTTTAATGTCCAGAAACAAGAATAACGTAAATATCTTTATTAAATTCTTGTGAAATCAAATTAGTAACATAAAACCTTATTAATTGCACTGCCGAAGAGAACCATACTGTTTTGGAGAAATTATTCTATTGTTAATAAAGAAGCGCAATAATCAATTTTTGATTGTTTTTGATTATCAACATACTTAAGTTTGTCCTTATTGGTACTGATTTGTTATTTTGATTCTAGGTGAAAACTTCGTGTCTACTTAGCTATTTTTATCATTGTAAATATGTATATAATTAAGGATAGGGGTAACAAGGCCTTCCTCACCACGTCCTGACAGGAACTATTCTGTCCCCTCTATTTTTCGTAACTCAATGGGAACCTTTAGGTTGTTAGATAGTTAATCCTAATAACTTTCCCAGCGGCTCCTTAGTGTAAGATCTTGCTTCGTCTCGTAATAGCGAAAATTTCTATTTACACAGCTCCTGATAAAAACAAAGAATGTATTCTCCGTTCTCCTCTTCTTCCTGGCACACCAATCTAAGTGCACAGTGTTCCTGTTACGTCTGCCTTCTTAGGCGGCTATGCCCTGTCAGTAGTCCAGTGAGCACCCTGGTTCTCTTGTGGTTACTTTCCTTTAATACTTTTGATTATTTTGCGGATGTTTTGGACTCATTAAAGATTTTGTCCTTTTTTTGTGTATCCTTTTTTTATGACAAGGTTCTGGACCCAATAGGATTCGGGGCATAGAGAATTCAAATTGGTCCCTTTTGTTGGCCAACGTCTCCACTTTCTCATTGTTCTATATCCCGAAGGCCCATGGATCCAAGGTTGTCATTAGTGACATTGATTTCTGCCAGGGATTTTATACACTTCCATACGCTCCATAGGCTAGGATGCGAAGTAAGTCAGTTGGGAACGATAAACAGATATATATTTATATTGGTATTTATGGGTTAGGTTATTTTTTGATGGTAGATAGTACAGGTAAATAGGGAGGCAGATTTTACACGAAATGTTATTTTAAAAAATTTTTTAAACATGAACTACTTGCAAAAAATTGCTTAAATCTCAAAGGATCTTTGATAATTGTATAGTACGAAAAAAATCACAGCTAGGTAAAAAAATAAGGATGGGCAAAAAAATAGGTAGATAGGAAGAAAAATATTACAATATTATTACAATATTAGTTTACTAGTTCAAAAGAAGAGGTTCATAAAATAAAATGAAACAAATTCAAGAAAGGCTCCAAGATTAGATAGCATAATAAGAAAAATCTTTATAAAAATTTCCCAAAATAGTTGTATAACTAATCTGTTTATTTAATGAGGCAATAAGGTTGAAACATTTTTTCTGGAATCTGGAAGGTGGCTGAAATTGCATTGACAATGATACCTCATAAACCACCGAATGAAGTTCGATCATGTAAACCAATCGCCTTCCAGTTATTTCAAAACGCTGCAAGAAAGTATTACTCAAAAGATAAAAACCTTTCTCAAAAGAAATATCTCGTTTTATTTTTTCTGAGAGTCTGTTGGCACTTTCGATCACAACCTATTGTACTTGAACTAACACCTGCTGCTTGAACGGCCATCTCATCTCTTTTATCCACCTATAGGAGCCATAGCCCATTTAATGTGGAACTACGGTGACAATGGGTGGTACAATGTGGATGAGGCGGGGGTGCAGCCTGAAAAGGCTACCCTCGTGTCCTCGTTCACTTTTCTTTCTCAATCCAGGTCCTTCCGCATTCTTCGTTGAGACCTCTCCCAAACCCTTGGTCGCAAAGGGAGTATTCAGGCGCAAAATAATGGTGAGCCCTCAGGGCATGGCAACCTCTCTAACACACAAGCTGGATTAATGTCGGCCTCCGAGACGGCGAGTGCTTTATCAGAGGCACGCGAGTGTTTACAGATCCTGTCTGCATAGACGGGGAAGAGTGCATAGCCATCTGAACTACGGGGTAGCCGAAAATTCGTAGTCCTAAGGCCTAAGGGCTGGCCTGAACTTAGAGAAGAGGATGTTCTTCTATCAGTGACCTCGGCCTAAGAACTTGCACATGACCTTTCTTTCAACCCTGGCCTCACGGGAGGCAAAGGATCGGACAATCGAAGCGTATAGCGTTGAGGACTCTCAGACTACGCTGACGAGTCTCTCGAATGAGTGAGAGGTAGCGCATGGGGATGGATAGTGGCCGAGGCAGGCTCCAGTAGTGGGTGGTTAGCAATTCCACTTTAAACAAAACCGGATCCTTTCGGGAGTTCTTAACCTGAACAAGCCCCAATTCTCTGGAAGATAGATGGTCTTGTCTATCTAGAGAGGGCGTGGGAGACCAGGCTGACGCATCTCAGTCACCTTGGGTAGCCCTTTACGCACGGCACACGGTCTGATGCTTAATCCAGGCCCTACCTCATGGAAGACACTTGTGTTAGTGGGAAATGAGGTTAGTCTTGGCCCCTCGGGGCTGGGACGAATTCTATAATAACGCTTTCGGCTACATACATTTAGTCGTAAGCGGAAGTGCGTCATCTCCCTTGAAAATCAAAACGTCCGGTAAGGCCATGCCATGAGTCAGGTACGGACGCCAAACATCCTCATTGTCCTTTTAAGAACAGCCGAGCATTTGGGAACACACTATCTATTGTACACGAATGTATAATAGTGGGAGATCGAATGCGGTTTCCATCCCTATTGTGAGGCAAAGTAGTTGTTCTGTTATATAAGACAATTTAGTCTCTTTTGATTTTGCAGTTTATTTCGTGTCTCCTATGTATGTTTCATATGTTTAAATACACTTCATACACATTTTTCAATTTATTCATACACAACTCAAATTAGTCGTCAGAGCAACCTTAATTATAACACAAAAGAAATGAAAACGCGCACCGTGGACTTTAGACTGGACACGCACACAGAAAGAAAGCCATAGCAAAAATGTCTAATCGCGAATGAAAAGGGTTCTAATTTAAAAAAAGCCTGAAAAAAGAATTGTTTCGGTTTAAAAAAACCAGGGAGAAAAGGGGAAAACGGCGGGATTTAAAATGTGGAATTACCTTCCTTCCCAGCCGTGGAACATTCCCATGCAAATCTGGGTCCTCGTGCAATAAGCAAACGGCTTTCATACAAATGAAACCGCCGTCTTAATTACTTTCGTCCGCGTAGCTCCGGCCAAAAGCGCGATACCGGATTTCGGTACAAGTTCACAAACCTTGGCAACAGCTATAAAATCCAATTGCGGCACGGCGCGCGGCCCCCAATTGTGATGAAAATTACAAACCTTGTAAATTCGAAAAACGGGAAGAGATTTATTATCGTTTAAATTAACAGCATTATTTCGCTTTGTGAGCTTAACTTTTGGTTAAATGCTTTCGAAATGTCACTCAAATGTACACCCAAACGTTATGCTGAGCCTGAGAAAGAACGGTTAATTGTTGCGTAAATAAAATAATCTCCCAGTTTGTAATAAGCAGATGTTTCGTTTAAAATTATCTTTATTTATAAACAAATTTGTTTAAAAATCTTTTGATAAAAATTGAAGGTATTTTCAATGATTAGTGCTGCATCGATTATAAAAATACAAGTTTAAGTAGAAAAATCTTTCGGTGTTTCGGCTCCGTTGTAAGATGGATATGAATTATACACTGACGGGCAAACAATTCCACCCACATATAGCATAACTTGATTTGCTTATACTTTTATACATTAGTCAAAGTTTATCGTTCAATAATTGGGCTTTGTTTAAAAAATAAAAATAAATAAATTGCTAAGCAAAATGAAAAAAAAAATGGACAGAGAAAATTTGTTTTAGATTTTTCATTAAAATTCCATTTCGCAATTAATATTTCAATATTTTCTCCTCTTGCCTTAATTATATTTCGAAGACGCCTCGGCATACTTTCTATCAGTCTGGAAACGTCTCTTTGCTGGAGGTCAGCCCATTCTTCACGAAGATTCCTTTCAAGACAGTGGAATGTATTAGAAAGTGATGGACGTGCTCTTTCTTATTCGGCTTTTGAGATTATCCCATAAACGTTCGATGGACCATATCCTTGATGTTATGCAGTTTGTAATGAGATAGTTATTTGTCTGTGTTGGTCTCTATAATACTTACTGAATGAATGTACTTATTAGTGAGAATGTAAAATCCCGATTATTCATTATCGAAAAATATTGAATTCGCAGACATAAATGACTAAGTTGTAGGTTTGTATTTATCGGATTGAAAAGGGTAAATGAGAAACACTAATTGTTTCAATGTAAAGAGTGAATTCAATTTATTGGCGTGGAATCGGGGCCCCCTAGGAATATCAAATACTCTGGGGAAGCGTGAAAGGAGGGACTTCTTTTCCAATTACCCATATGAAAATCGAACACTCTGGGGCAATGTGAACGAAGAAAAACGGAAAAGAAGATTCCTATAGAACTGTCAATTCCTGGATAATTAATATGTGTATTTTGTTGAGGTTTTCTGTTTAACAAATTCAATACAGCTTCACACAAATAAATACATTCACACCTATGTATATGACATTCATTCTATTTGGTGGATGGAATACTTGATATTCCCTATCAACTTGCATAAAATAGCAATCTAATGTAATTTGTGTAGTGTTCCAATATATTATAAGTTGCCGAAAGCTCGGTGAACCCAGCAATTAGGCTTCTTTTTTCACCTGTCTAATTACCTCTGCGAAGATTAGAACCCTACATAGACTATCTGTACGCCGAACGACTAACATCATAATCTAATTAAGTTGTAACAGCTCGAGAGGCGGTGGGATGCTATTCGATCATCAGCCCTTCCCTACTCACTCTAATAAATACACTTACTCATAGAAAACACATATCTTGACGGCTATATTCTAAAAAGCGGAACAGGTCACTCTGAAACTCGCTACCACGTCCGAAAACTATTCGTAAACCCGGCGGCATGCCTACCCGCTCTCTGCTTGCATAAAGGGCACCTGCGTGGACTAGTGTAGAATATTTTGTTCAAGTCGTGCGGAACGATAAGCAATGAGGTAGTTTAGAAAAACATCTTTTCCATTTTTTGCCAACATTTCGAACATTATACGACCATCTTCAGGGCATGAAGTGTGGTGTTATTGTATGTAATATCTATCATCATGGCTTCTGATGCTTTTCATGGGCGCTCCTCACGATTTCAACAAATTAAGAAACAACATAACATACACTCATTATAAAATATAGTTTATTATATTAACGATCAGTATTATTATTATTAATACGGTATACCTCCTATAGCTTATTATTTAATGAAAATTAACCATCTCGAAAAAATGAATACTTAATCATTTCTGTAAGCATTATTAGCTCTGCAGTTAGTTCTGTTTGAACAAAATTTACAAGATACCAGAAAGGGACTAATTGATACAATTACTATTCGTATATAAATGAATGAAAACGTTAACAAAAAAACCGATATAACCTTCTGTTCAACGTAATGTACTTTCCTTGAGAGAGAGAGAATAGGTCAAGTAATCGTAATAGATTCAGCATCCTTTTTATTATTCACTACTATTAACTGAATTGAAATACATTTTACAAGGCAAGGCGCAACGCAGGAACCAAAAGAGGGGAAAAAACCCGCTGAATTGTAACCGACCCATTTAAAGGGTGAGCCTCATTGTGGCTTTTGTTAAAGGGTAAACTTTATTTTTATACGTTGAATTATGCTAATTAATCTCCAACTTTGTTGTTTTACAAGTACTTTTTTTTCAAGCCCGTGCTCTAAATTATAGCGTAACCGTTAAGAAGATAATTTCTATTAACAAAATATTCAAGGGAAAACTATTACAAGTTTCCAAACCGTTCCATCCTGTAGGATGATATTTCGTTTGAAATACCAAAATTTAGTTTCCTTTTGTGACCCTTGCCGATCTTATAAATACGAATTATGGCAAACATAAAAAATATTTTTGGCCTTGCATTTTCACCCATAAAAATAAAACAGTCAACAATTAGTGACATATAAGGAACAACTTCTTCTGTTAACCCATCTTCAATGAATTGCGCAGCTGTTAGGGAACTCTCGATGAAGCTCAAATCGATATGAGAAAACTATCGAATATTTTCTTTCGATACCGATTAATTTTGGTACCGAATACATACAAATACTGTATCGAACACTTTTTGGAGTATCGTAAAATATAATCAAATAGATTTTTTGTCAGGTGTTCAAGTAATATCGAATTGTTTACCTTCGGAATTTACCTCTCATCAAACTGGGAATTGACTAGTTACCGTTAAAAGCGCCTACTAGCGACATATGTTAACAAAGATTTTGTAGATTAGATTAACTAGATTTTTAATTCGTGGTTGGTAACTCAAAATTCTTCCTCACGTCGCACCTCGCATTTTCTATTTTAGTAATTGTTTATAAAATGTTTTTGTCTTCAAGCCTTTAAAATGTGTTCGCCTTCCTTCTTGTGGGCAGATACCTAAACATATCTCTTTGCAAAAGTAAGACATGATGTTATTTCACTAAAAAAACTGAATCGTTGGCATCCCATAAACTCAGTGATAAACAGAGGGAATAAGTCTTTTCTTTCGAAACGATTGAAAACCAAACAGCCTTTTATCATTTTTCTCAAAACTCGATAACGATTTGAAATATCAATTATGTTGAAATGTGTTGGCAGCTTTTCCTTGTTCTTACATACCCATGTATGTAAGAAACTTTAAAAAAAACTACAATTTTTTGATTATTTAAAGAACTGGCGTATTTTTAACCAATGTGCCTGCACTTAGTAGTAAGTTGATCATTTATGAATAAACGGAAAAGTACTCATATGAGCAAGTACTCGTTCGTATCGGACAATTTCTGTCGATACTTGAGCAGTACCGAATATTTCTTCCAATATTAATATTATCGGGTATCGCACGCCACTAGCTCAAATTCCGTCCATACACCTGCCGAAGAAATGTCTGCCCAAGCCGTAACACCACCACCTCCATAGCTGCTCATAAGTGAAAATGTTTGAGAGTGGATATTTCGCTCGCCTGTCCTCCAGAATGAGAAGGCCTTCTCGAAGGTCAGAAAACTGTTGTAATACTGCGGACATTTGACAAAATCCGGAGAAGTTAAGCATTTTTGTGTTGAACAGGGGGCTCTAGAGAAAAACATTGCCCCCGGTTCATTCAGCCAAAAAATGTATATTTTTATTTAAGAGCTTTAAAGAGTACTTAAAGGGAAGCAAATTGATTATTTTAAACCAATTTTAATCTGCTTTACAAGAAATGTCTTTTTGTTTTTGTAACTTCTTTCAATCTGTTGGTTGTAATAACGTAGACTTCAGATAAATTTCGGTCTGCTATAAAAATTGCCTCCGGCGTATCAGGCGAAGGAAACTCTAGTTTTTTATTGCCATGAAAACTCGTTTATTTTGAAGTTTTCATACTTTTAATGACGTAAAAGCTAAACCTTGTTGATGTAGGATGGACTAAGAGAAAATAAGCTTTCTGACCCATCCTAAAAATGTCTATTTCTTGTCGTTTATAATTTTGTTTAAAGTTTGTTATAAAAGTACTTAAACGACATTTAACCAATCTGAACATTTTTTATCAGTCTTTTTGTTGTAATAATAATTTATATATTATAGAATCTCATTTAATAAAATCGTGCATATTGTTAATTATGCAATAATTAATGATTTAGACAAATACTAATATTATTAAGCAAAGATTACGATACAACACTTATTTTATATTTTCTTATTCCACGAAAAATCGATAATAATTATGAAATACTTGCACATCGAAGACAAAATCAATATTAAAAAATAATATTTAAATTAGTACAGAGTGCAGGTACAAATGTTTGCTTTCTGCGTAATTGTGCCATTCTTGTGTCGTATTGATAGTGCCCTTTCTTGTGTGCTTAATTTTAAATACACTGAGTTTCATTGTATTTGTAATTGCAATATATGTCATCATATTATGCTATCGTACTGATTTTAATGAGATAAAATCCTTTGTCCGACTCTTTTATTTTTCGACGCTATCGGTTTTGGGTAGAAAACAGGTATATTTTAATACAAGTTTATTTTAAATAAGTATTACAAAGTCCCTCCAGGTAATTGGACGTCAAGCTTTTACATAGGAACTACTTTAATTATTACATTAATTTTTAAATTTAATTAACTATAATATTAAATTTTATTAAACAGACACTTGATCACTACGTATTCTTTTAATCGAAAAGTCAGATTTTTCAGTTAGTAAAAAATTGTTCTTACTATTTGTTGCAGCGACAGCTTTTCTAGATCATTACTCACTTTATTCAGTTGTAATATGTGTTCAGAGGCTCCAACAAAAGCACACGTCCCCCTTTTCATAACACACCATCATATGTCTCGATATCGCCAGCTAGACTTAGGATTCTCGTGTCTCAGGGAGGGTTTTGAAAAATTTATTCTCGTTAAATAATAAAAACGTTTTTACGATTGACGAAGGAAGGATGAATGCGCCGTCGGGATATCACCGGTGAGAACTGGATCCAACAATTTTTTAATTGTGATATTAAATTAGTCAACAAATATGTAGATCTATTCCGCATTATTAAGAGCTTTCAATTCTTATCACCCTTCATTGCAGTTTACGCATGAACCGTACAGTAATGGTGCCCTTCCTTTTCTGGAAGTAATGGATGTCCTAATGACATTTGGTCATTAGGAAGAACAATGGATTTATTACAACGAATTGGTACCAGACACCATCAGGTCCCGAGGGGATTCTACATTCATTCCAAATCAAATGTGACTTCATCTTATTGAATCGCCGTTTATATTGAATGGGGAATTATATGAAGATCATATCCATGTTGAAAAATAATGGTTATCCAACATCCCTGATTAACAAGCTTATTTAGTAAAGAAAGTTACCTCATCTTGATAAGAGTATAATAGAGGATAGGACAGAGAGATTTTCCAGAGAAACCAAGACCTTGGTGATGTTTCTAAAAAGATTAAGTTCCTGTTCGAGAGTCCATGAAGAGGCGAAGAGCCTGGCCAAGGAAGGATCAAATACTGCGTTTGTCGGGCCACAACCGGCATGAAACAATTCCTTAAAAAATGGAATATGTCCCCCGGACACAGGCAATCGAAGGAGTTTCTGAAGGAAATCAAACCAAAAGAAGCGAAATGGTTATTCCCTAACTCTAGGAGGGGAATTAGGATGCTGATAGGTATCCTAACAGGCCACTGCCCCTTGAGAAGACCTCATCGAAATGGGTACTCTACCAGACCCTTTTGCCGTTTCTATGAAAGAAAGGAAGAAACGGCTCGACACTACCTTGCAGTTATGCTAGGGAAAGATTTGAAACTTTCGAAGAAGACATAACCAAAACACTCCCCAGAATAAAATGGACCAAAATCTTGGGGTTTGTGAATAGGTCCAAAAGGTTTATGCTGGACTCGTGAGCCGACCAGGTCGCGGACCTTTTAGGGATGGGCTACGGGCTTACCTAGGCTTTTAGTCCCTCGGGTCCTGGCCCTCCGCCCTGCGTAATATATACCTTAGTGAAGCTTCTAAAAAGATTAAGTTTCTGTTCGAGAGTCATTTAAATAGTTCAAAGGTCGTTTCCAAATATAACAATAAATAGTGGAAGTCGTGAGGAGTAGTTTAGAAAACACCTCTTTTTTTTCGTTCAACACGTTCGACCTTTATTTGTGGGCCAAAACGATGGTTTTCTAAACAACTTTATGCTTGACGCGTCGCACGACTTCAAAAAATTATGAAACAACCGGCCAATAAGTAAAACATGTAACAATAATGTGCATAAGAAGATTCTCACAGAGATAAAGTGTGTTGATCAGCCTTTAAGATTGTCTAGCGTGGTTTACTCTATCCGGTGTACATATTACCCCTTGGTTTATTATGGCCAGCCCAAACAATACCTCGATACTAGGTTGACCCAGCACATTGTTTTGACATCAGACAGTAGTCCAGAAACAGATTTGTCAAAACACCATCATGAAACTAATCATGACATAAACTTTAACGAAGGGGGTGTGGTTGACAGGGAGAAAAGCATAGGCAGAAGATTGTTAAAAGAAATGCCACATATTAAATCTGATGTTAATTCACTAAATTTTAGAAGTGATATCAACATAGCGACGTCTACAATTGTCTAATTTACTGCTTTCTGTTTCTGCCTGTAACTACAATTGGTTACCTCGATTTGTTTACATATATATGTATTGTTGTATTCTACTGTTACCATTATAAAAGTGTAATTACTTGCAGAACTTGATGAAGACCTCAATAAAGGTTGAAAGCTTGGCATAAGGTCCGAAACTTACTTGTTTTGATGATAGAAACAAATCATAAATAATTTTGTTAAATTAACACGAGCCGAGAGTTAAAGTTATCGTCTTATCTTTCAGTCTGCTACGCATGTGCTATAAGGATAGACTGGTAATCACTCGAAGTACTTGGAAGGATCCGATATGTTTAATGATGGATGGGCCTATCATAACAGTACTTCAAACTTTCACAGTTGCCCCATTTATGTTTATATATCGTGGTACTGAATAAATCTAAAGTCATCTCTATCTATTCATCAACCTCGTATTTTAGTTTATAAACAAAATTCTATTCTTTCTTCGGCGTAGAAACATCGCGAGTCGTTTGCTTTTGCAGCTCCTAACCCTTGAAGGGTAAAAGAATTGTTAAAACGAAAATTTTCTTTGTTTCTCCGACAAGTTGTGCGGAGATGAAAAAAGAAAGAGTATGAAAGCGAGGCGAAAAATATGTAGGAATTTTTTGACAGATAGCCCAGCTATAGGAATTTTATGTTACTAAGTTCACTCCACATACATCCAGTTGCCACTTATTCGCGCACTTATACGCGAAACCCCGTGAGTATAAATCAGCAAACTCATTCCCAAACTCTCGTGCCCTCGCCCGAATACAACGAGTTATTTTCATAATATTCCGCTAGAAGATCACAGCGGACCTTTTCATATTTTCCATCAATTGTTACAATCCGTCTGGGGCAAGGGAATTCCGGGGGAAGGGATTAGCAGCTTTTCCATAGTGACAAAAACCTCCCTTTCTTTACCGAAGGGGTAGGGACCAACAAATCAACGCGGGCACCTCTGAAACCTTTTTAAATGTATTACCTTCAGAACTACCTTTGACCTGATTTACTTTTTTGTACAACGACTATTTCTGTTCAAATATCAAGCCAATATTCCATGAACAGATTATTATTATTATTTATTACCAATCTTATATATAAGTTAATAGACTAAATTAGACAAACCAGCATCATCAACCAAATTAGAAAATTTGGCCGAACCAAAAAACAGTAATTAACACTTCAGTTGAAAAATAAGTTGGTAAAAAGTTCAAAAAGATACTTGTCCTAGATTTGGGGTTTGGAATTTAAAGTGCAATGGTTGTAATTTTGATTAATTCAAAGACCATAACAGCTGATAAAATGTTTACAATATATGCTATAAGATAAATATATCACTGTTCGAAACAGAAAAGTGCTCCCAAAATATTCAAAATTCAAGCATCCACGAGTAAAATGTTACGTGTGTAATGTAACGTGCTTCGTTCTTCTTTTTTGTTGGGCCAAACCCTGAATTCCAGGATTAGAATTGCGAGACCTCCTAGGAGGTCTCTGGCCTCTCCCTGATAGGTCAGGGGAGTCACCCACCTTGGTGCATAAGCGATTCCTTGGTTGGGCTCTGGTCGGGGTCATTTCGGCGCCCTTACGTTCCCTAAGGCTAGTCATTCACACACTCACTCATACAATAAATACATACCTACTACTATATACAAATCCAATCACACATGCCTAATCCTCTATCTAGAGTCCGAGTCGGAGGGTACTCGATATTCCGCCCCGACCAGGTTTAAGGGAGCAGCGGTGGAGCTTTGAAATAATATGCTGCACCGTCGCCGACATACTTCTATTCTACCAGAAACCAACTACAATTCGTAACCTATAATCTAAATACCCCACTATATACAACCCATAATCCCGATGTCTCTAAGAAACTTGAAAAGTTTGTCCTTGAGTTCGCTGCCATGCTCGAGCACTCTCGTACAACCAGGCGGCATTCCACTACGGTCCCTATACAGCGCCAAGCTGCGGCAACCCTCCAACACGTGCGGCACGGTGAGCCGGGCATCTAGGTCGACCAACAGGAACCCGTGAGTCACACGTGTGTGGCCTATCCCTGAATTCCAAAATCGAAAACAAGGTCCCAGAGGTTTTTAACGATCGGACCTGACTAAAGTAATTTCTTTTATTGATCAGGCACCTTTTATATTTTATTGAAACCGAAATAAATATGACACCGAATATCTGTTGAATTTGAATTTTTAATTATAATTTAATTCACACAAATTTACAATATATTTTTTGAAATTATTGTTTTTAATTTAAAGAATCTTTTTAACATATAATAAGTTTATCTCAAATCTACAAATTTTAATTTTAAAATGGAATTTAAATCTTGTTTTATAGTTTTATAAAGAAACGTAAAGAAATTATTATTATTATTAAATTTTTGACCACCAAATAAAAAAAAAGAATTAAACTTTGAATACAATTTTTCAATAAATGTTATTTCTTCTGTTTTTCTTTATAAAAATATATTTCCTTTTAAAAACTAAATTACAATTAATTTTTGTTTTAACGTCAAAATAATAAAAAATTAACTCACATGAGTGTGCACACCCAATTTTGCTTTTCTTTTTCTTTTTCTTTTTTTTTACCAAAATAGCTGTTTAGCCACAGAAGCCAGAAAGGGAATTGAATTAACTTAGCACTTAAAAAAAAATATAGCCCTTTCTTGGCCCCTACTCCTTGCGCTGTTAGAGTGTGTGGCGGTTCATTTAAACCTGAATGTTACACATGCAACAGAAAATACAGATTCACATTTTCTTTAATATATGCTCGCTGGATGTGAGTACGTAGAGTAAGTGATGTAAGTACGAAAAAATCGAAAGTGGGTTTAGAATATGAAAATTAAACTTCAGGTGGCGCGTGCGACCTTCTTTCAAACCGCGATTATGAAATCAAGTTTGAAAAGTCATTCCTTCGTCAACACATTGTAACACGTTGGCTGCAAACTTGATACTACATTTTATTAATTTTTAGGGTTGAAGAAATCTCATTCCAGCTTTAAATAAAAAAGACCATTGCAATATACGGCTTCCTCCGACTTGTTTGACAAGTCCCGAATTTAAAATATCTCTATATATATTTATTTTAATAGTCTTATGTTTTCTTCATATTGGCCAGACAAAAACCATGCTTATTGATTGATTTGTACGTTTTGTCTGGTGAGTGGAACGAAAGCGTGAAAAAATGCCAGAAGCGACGGTTGGAATCGAACCCATGACCGCGAGATTTTACGCTAACCACTCGGCTGTACGTATATTTTATGGCAAAGAAAGATGTTGAACTGTCATTATTCAATCTTGGCTTTATTATGTCTTTTTTTTCAAATTTGTTGTACATTACAACTACCTTAAAGTAGGTAATAAGTAACAGTGAGAACGGTAATTAAAACAAAACCAAATTAAAACCAAGAGTGGAGAAAACACCCATTGGTATTACTCCAATGTTACAATAATATTGTGTGCCATTGTTACTTTATTATGTCAAGCTTATAACATAGGTTTTCTATGGCAATTTTGAGCAAGAAATTCTTCAAAACGAGCTTATCGTTGTGAAAATGTTTTATGTTTTGTTAATTTTTTATAATAGTGAATTTTAAATTTTGACCAATAACCTAAATTTGTGGTACAACGTTACACATTTCTTTATATAATTTAAAAATAATCGTTTACTACAATTGCCCTACAAATAGCAATTCATTCATTAAAAATGATGAAGGGTTTGGAGAAAAGTATTCAAGTATTCAGCAAGGTTAAAAAATAAAGCTTTTAACAATTTGTTTTATCAAAGTTTTAATTTTTCCCGTTTCCGCTAGTTTACCGCAATACAACTGTTATACGCCGATTCCTCTTGGAAAAGGAAGGTTTGCTAAATCGACGTTTTAGACAAAAAGTTAATTTTTTGAGACAAAATATTCATAAAACGGGGAAGTCGTTAAACAATAAGAAGAAAGCTTGATTTGCAACATTGAAAGAAATATGTTAAGCACTTATCAACACGGGAACTTCATGTGAATAATTTCATTCTATCAAATGATGGCCAACTAAATATAATATTTAAAAAAGAAAAGACTATCCCCTAAAACCCAAAATCAGCACTCAGATCAATGTTAAAATTATTATTATTGTAGTATGATCATTATTGGTCATTTCAGTATAATTTTGAGAGATCGAAATGGTCAATAACGTCCAAATTTCACGTAGTCCGTCATATACTTTTCATTGCAGTTTTTCAACTGTAAACAATCAGAGAATTGGCAGATTTTCATCAATGCCATTTCAGAATTATTGAGATATTGAAAAATAAATTTTACCCTGATATGAATACAATTTGTGAGCAGAGTAAAAACATTAATTATTCGTATGTTTCAACCATTTCACGCAGGGATGGTTTCGAGTCGGTTGTTTGCAATTAAAGCAGCATTTAAAACATTGATCAATGGTTGAAGATAAACAGAAATAGGTCTATCGATCTTCCTCGGTATAATTGAAAATTAAAATAAACTTCGAAAACATTGCACAAACAAATGAAATTAGTGTACCAGGTCAAACAAGAAACTATTATAAAGCTTAACTGTTGGAAGAAGGGGTTTACCTTGATTGGGAAATAACGCTCCTTACCGTTCAGTTCAATTTTGCCGGATCTAGCAAACTCCTGGACATTTCTAGACAGAATGGTTTGATGGGCAAAGCGAAATAAAAATGCATGTATATAAATTTGACAGAAGTCTATTGCAAAATAATAATACGACCTGGCTAGGGTCAAGAGAAAATAATATATATACTTTTTTTAAACCCTCAGGGTGCCGGTGTTTTTGAAAAAAAGCCCATTTGTAAGTATGTCGGGTTCGAATGCAGGGCCGTTGGATTCGAACCCGGGACCTTGACCTTACAGTGATGAGTGCCGTGTCAAAGACGAAACCTCGCGGCCACCGACGCCCCCTCAAATCAAAGACCAAACGCCTCAGTGTTCAATTCTCACGCGTGGACGTCGTGAAGCCCTTTAACGGGAAAACAGTTTGGTGCGAGAAGGACCGCCGGCAGAAGGAAAGGTCTGACCTGTATGAAGATGCGACGGTAAGGCGTGCGGCGATGTCGACGTAGTGTGCGTCTTCGATGCGGCAGCTCGGCGGATGTAGCGTCAAGTTCCAGAGTCGGCTATCGGACAGTGTCCGATCCGAATTCTTCTTACGATGGAGTGTTTCAGGCGTGCCTGGCCAACACTGGTTCTTTTCGCTCAAGAAAACGTGACAAAAGCAATCGTTACGCGTGCGTCTTCGAATCGTGAATTCCTTGAACTGCCACCGCCCCCGCACCTTCCTCGTTATCGGCTAGAGTTACGGATTAGACGGCGATAAGGATGTGTTTGTCCGGCCCAACGAGTTCAAAGACGACGGACAATTCACCTTTTAATTAAATTAACATGTTTGCCCCTTTTTCTTTTCAAACCATTCCGTCTCGGAACACAGACCATTTAAAGTTAATAAGAAAATAATAAATCTCTCTAGGCGTAAACACTTAACTGTATTTTTAGTCGTTACTAGTATAGTTTGCTGGATAAAACAATTGATATCAATTTCTCAAAGATTGGTTCAAGAAGAGATAAACTATGTTTCTAAGTCGGATACGTTCGAGCAAAAGGAGCTTCAAAACCAAAGTAATAACTTGTCAAATTTACAGGTTTACACA
The DNA here is from genome assembly GCA_039619505.1 of Cimex hemipterus. Classification (NCBI taxonomy): domain Eukaryota; kingdom Metazoa; phylum Arthropoda; class Insecta; order Hemiptera; family Cimicidae; genus Cimex; species Cimex hemipterus. The sequence goes on along the minus strand of CM077105.1, from coordinate 2,979,673 downwards.
CAGTTTGTTAAACTATTTAGTTTTTGCTTCTTTTATGAATAGGTAAACGTTCCAACGTATTTTTTTCGCGTTAAAAATTTTATCTGCTATATTTTGGCAGCGTTCACTGGTTCAACAATCCTTACTAGTAATATATATTACTAACATATTAGTACGAATAATTCCTGTGTTTTGAAATTCTCAGTTTTACAGAAGATATAGCATCACATTTAAAAAAAAAAAAAAACTAGCCGAGAGTCTGACGCCTGAACCACTCGGCTAACGCGTCCCCCTTTTTCTTCATTCAGCCTTGTCTTCGAATTTTTTCGTCAGTCTTAGAATGTTCAAAGTGTTTTTGGATTAGGGAGCTTGGTTAGAAGACAAAATTCGTAATCATCCGTGGTGATGATGACAGGGTGTATAAGTAGGTCAGCAGTATAGTTATAAAATGATGGGGCCAAGTATGCTCCCTTGTCGTCCACTCGTATCCGGCTGATTTCCGAGAGCTACATCTAGGAACAAACCCAACCAATTTTCTTCTTTCTCTAGAGCGGACATGATGTCGACCTAGAAGAAAAGTTTAAGTTTTTCATCTACAAAAAAGCTTTTGTTTTCTTATGCAAATGTAGTAAATTTACGATTATGGTGATCTTAATCATACAATATATCAACATTTATTTTGTATTTTATGAAGTTTGTACAAAGAAATTTTTTATGGGTAAACAGATAGGACGAGTATAGTCAATAAACGACAGTAAATAGTGGAACAGATTATTTTTTGAATTGTAAATATATTTTTAATTTCTTTAGAATTGTGAATAACATAACCAAAAAATTACTGGCATTACTGTATAAACTCGAAAAAAACCTTCTGTTCGTCCCAAAAAATTTTCTAAATTGTGCGTAAAATTTGTGTACATTTGTTTAGTTAAATGTTTTAGATACATTCAGGAGATGATTTTAATTGGATATTTGTAATCAAAGGAAACTTTAATACCCTGCCTTAACGGCAAATAATAATAAACACAGTTTTATCTAACGTCTCAAATGTTCTCAAATTTCGACAGTAAATGACGTTTTATTTGCTTATATTGCTCGCATAGTGGAAACAAATATTTGATTTACACATTGCCGTCTTAAAAGTATTTTTTATTGTTTAATATTTTTTACGTTTTTGACAAACATTACAGCTGGTTATTTTTGTGCCATAGGTAGTGTTTTAATTTATAAAATCTATCATTTATCTCTTAAACAGTTGATTTTGTAAATTGTCCGGCATGTTACATACGTATCACAGCCCAACTTTTCAATAATAGAACAAAGCAACATATCTATGACCCAATATATATACTTCACCTTATTATTCCTGTCTATATAATACTGAAAGGATAATCAGCCGAACGATTACCCATTTTTTCCCATTGTCGGTTCCTTTCACCTCAAAGAAGCCGACTCTCCTCATATAAAAAATGGGTTTCTATCTCGACATCCTTCCCTCCCCCTTCAAACTCCAACGTATATAAACATAAAACATCAATATCTCATTTGCACTCTCAACACGACGCACAAGAATGACACATCTACACAGAAAACGTACACTGTGTGAATATAAATAAATAATTGAATCTAAAATTTCTGGTATTGTATAAATTCATTTTTTCAAATCTTACATGTATTTGTATAAATTTAAACAATGTTTATAAATCTCTGAAAACGATCTTAATAAAGGTTGAAACGTTGGAACGTTAAAACATTTTTTCTTCTAAATCCTATGTCACACCAGACCGCATCTCACGATTTCGAAATAATCTTCACCAATTTTAACCCAAGGAATTACTTGTTTTCCTCCTAAGAAATCGAACCGTCACTTTCAAGGTGTGGAGTGGCATTGACAAACGATCATGGGGATTTTCAATTCTGTTCCTGTCCTACTGGTAGGAACAATGTAGTTGCGTCTGTATTTTAATCAAAAGTAGATACGACCACGTTTGGCTAGAACCTGGTACATCGTTGTCAATTGGTCCCTTGGCGCAGGGGACGAAATTATAAACACTTTGACAGTACATTCATCATTTGAGTTTGAAACAAAAAAAAACTTCCTTATTTCTTCCAATGACAAAAGTTGACCCTTCCAACTTCTTGGATCTCATTACATTTCATATTATTCAAACTGAGTTTTATTTTATTCAGAATTGAAGCTCAATTTATTTTCAAATTGCTTTTTAATGAAAAGGTGTTTGGTTTAAAAACAGCAAATTAAAAGTTGAAAATCATTCATCTAAAATAATTTCGAATAATCACATTAACAATAGCACTGAATTATAATTTAAAGATTATTCGACCATTCTACGGTCCGGTGGAGAGGGATTTATATTTGAAATTATTATTACTAATTCGTTACAATGGCTTGTTTATACCACGATTCGATCTTAGTTGTTACAACAAAGATACAAAAGGACTCTCGAACCACCCAACTGCGACAATTCAATGAAGAGCTTATTATATTTACGATTTAGATAAAACGTGATTGAATGATTTCAAAGGATCTTTTGTAAATCGAACGTCCTTTTATTTGTACGTATACAGGATACTATGACCAATATTTATATGAAATCATTTTCCTAATTTTAGAAAGATTCCTGTTTGGAACGTTGTATAAACAAGTTTTCACATCATTTGATTTCCTGAAGACTGTCTTCTTCCTCTTTTCATCTATTTATAACATTTTACATATGTATTTCGCTCATATATGTTTAAACATGACATATGCATGTATATCATTTCTCTGTTTTTCTCTTTCTTTTTCTTTTCATGATGTCTGAAGGAAAAATCTACTGGTTATTTTGAATATGAACTCTACATAGTCGATAGAATGGCAAAAGGCCCGAAACGATTACAACGAGACCAGCATCCCACGAAGACATGAATAAAACATGAACAAACAAAATATATAAAAAAAAAGGAAGAAAAAGAAAACAATAAACGATGAACAAAATTATCATTTTCGGTGTCGAAAGGTTTGTAAATCTGTATTTCGTTGCAAAAAAGGAGTACAACAAGCACAAATGTAAATAATAGAACGATTTTCAAGGATGCAATTTTAAAAAATTTGGGAATTAAATAAATCTTATCCAATAAACATTTTTCAGATAAACAATAGACAGAAAACCACGAGCAGGATATGCAAACTGCACGTGAAATAAATTACACGCGACATACGAATAGATAGTTAGAGGGAGAGAGTGCAGGAGAAAGAAACACAGAGAGGGATAGCGAAGAGGGTGAGGGAAATAAAACTTCGGCCCACAAAAAGGCAGAAAGATATATTGAAGCATCCTCATTAATTGTCATCGTAATTCTTCAAAAATCTTCAATTTTATTTTACTCCTACTACTGGAAAAGGTTCCAATTTGAAAGAGCTATGTCGGATGAATTCAGAAGATGAGGTAGAAGGAGGAATGACGAAATACGAAGCCTCCCGTTTTCATGGATGAAAACGACTACACTTATGCAAGCCGGTTTTCCTCATGTTGGATATTTTGTGTCATTGACCGTCAAGCAGTCAAAAAAAAAAAAAAAAAAAAAAAAAAAAACTTATAAAATAACTACTCCAGAGAAAAAACAAACTGTAACGAGTATCTACACTGCAAACAGAAACATCTGTACATGGATATGTCTAATGATGGCTATTTAAACACGCTCGCAAATTATCAGGGAACGCTTATTTATTAATTTGAGGTTCGTTTTAATTTCGAAGCTCATTATAACCGCGTCGCGTCACAGACGTCAATCGTGTCGCGTCATAAACATTTTGGAAATACAAAACATTTTTTATGGAATTTGCTTTTTATAATATCATTGATATGCAATATTTATGTGTTAATAGTACATTTAAAATTCTGGCAACCCAGACCTCACGAGCTGGCGGAAGCCAGTATAACTACAAATATATCGAGACGGTTACGCAAATTTATGCGAACGTGAAACTAAGACCCCTAGGAGTTCTATTTATTTATTTAATAGAAGAGGGTCGGTTGAAAGCTCGGGCAAAGCAGCCGTTTAGTTTGGTTGCTTCAAGTTTCACTTTGTCCTAAATATCGCTGAAATTGGGTAATTTTAATCATACCTAAAAATGGTACTGATTACCGCACTAATTATGAATACTAATAAGGTTCGATTAGTGAATTTACTTTCCTCCAGCAAGTTTCTTCGAAGATTAAACAAACGGTATATTTTCTGCAAATTCTTAATGTATTTCTTTAGAGGGATGTTCAGTCAATTCTTTGGGCTATTTAATATTCAAAGATGGTTTCTGCGGAGTGAGAGTAACCCAGTAGAGATGAGGGGTGGTTGATCATTCACTTAAGACATTTGGTCCTTGTTAAATACCCGTTTGTGTTTTTGGTTCGGAAAGCAGTAATACGATATAAATTTAAAGTTTAAACTAAAACTGGATTACCCTGCCAATAGAATGTTTTTGTCAAATTTTACGTCTGGAAAGAAACGGTAATATTCACGGTACAAAGACTGTACATGAAACGTATTAATTTCAAAACTACAAATATTATCAATAAATTTCGCACGTTTTGATCACTATTCCTTACATATCTTGGAATACAGATTGTGAAGACAAGTTCAATAATAAGATGTTTTTATTTTATTTTTAACTTTTAAAAAAATTAAAGTTCAACATTTGAGTTGTCCCTAACTGGTTTGGTAGGTCTTTCATTTTTCTTACTATATTCAATTAAGTCTACACAGCCTTAGGCTGGTTTTCAACCTGCATTGTATATCAATTCTATATCTTGACTGGATGGAGCTATAAATTACCCGGTGCTCTCCCTCTCGCTGATGGAATACATCCCTTAGCCGTAAGAAAGGACGTACTCCATTATTTAGTAATAAGTGCTATTCTTCCCAACCTGGTATAATAATATATCTATTTATGTGTTAACCCGTACTGATGACAACTGATCAAATAAAGGTTGAATCTGAAAATTAAATATTTGACAATTTGGTTCTCGGGTAGCAACTCCTTTTTAAAATTATGTTATAAATAGCCACTTGCAAATGATGCTCTTTTATAAATTTTTGTTAGAAAGTACGTATATAATTGTTCAAAATACTTGTCTATTTGTCTACTTGTACAGAATGATCGACCACTCGTGTTATAAACTTTGCCAAAACATTCAAACCGGGACCAAAAAGTCATGATTAACCGGGCCGAATCTCAACAGTTTCGGAATCATTCCCCCTTTCACGATCGAGAAGTATAATTTTAAAAAAGAAGGAATTCCGAGTATATTGAAAAGAGTCTTTGGTGCTATTTAGAATGTACAATCTACTGGCAAAGTTGGTCACACGAGTAGCCAAACACCCTGTATATCGTACACAAATGTATATGTTTCTCAGCATATCTGTCTTCTTTCAATTTCCCAGCTTATCTAGCGCACATACCCTCTCTTCTCTCTCGCTTTCTTTCTTTCTTTCATTTGGTCACTTAGTGGGTCTACTCTATCTTCCTCTGTTTATCTCCTTCCTCTCTCTCTGTGTTAGACTTTAAGGGTATTTGATGAAATGAGATTAATATATAATTTTGATTAATCAAAAATAATTGTAATTTTTTTTATTATTACAATTATTTCAATAATGGAGAAATTTAAAAATAAAAGGCACTGTAAGGGAAAACCAATTTAATTCAAATTAATCGTTTCTTATTTTTCAAAATCAAATTCACACTTTTTTAAAAATCTTTTAAACTTAAATTAATACAAAAAAATAAAATCAATTCACCTTGTAATAATATATAAAAAAACTTAAAATATAATTGAGACGTATTTAAACTAAAATAAACGAATTCTTATTTCTGTATGCGCAATCCCCAAGGAAATAAAATTAAGGAGATACGGAATAGGAAAGAACTCACAGGATGAATGCCGTTTTTTTGATGAGCTAAGACCAGATGTTTTTTTAACAAGTCCAGTCGAAGCAGCTACGTATGGTGTGGATCGTTCGCTGTCTACCAATCGAATCGCCTCTGTCCACCGCCTTTTAGCCTTCCTGCACTTTTGCCTCCGACAGGTTCCAAAGTCTATCGCTTCCTTCTCGTTCCTTTCAATTTGTTTGTTACATCTGTATATATACATATATCTTTCTCTTTCTCGCTTTCGCTGTTTCCACTTCGGTCCCTCCATCTTTCTAATTCGTAAGTCCCATGGTTCTCGTCACAATTGCTTAACTCAAGTTTTTACTTCGTGTAAAATCTTGCTTGTGAAATAATTTGCATATAAAATAGATAATATTTGTACGATATAATTTATAATGCGCCGAGGATCTTGAGTTCGAATCCCGGTCCTAACATTAACTTTTTACATTTCAACCAAGATCTTACATAAAAAGAATATTTAATTGAAAGAAGTAATTTGGTCAATCAGGCCACTAAACATAATGGATTTCATCGTTTATAATTATATCGTATAAATTATTATCTGTGCTGTATATTTATCTTTGCCTGTTTTCTATCTCTCTTACTTTCTCACCTTTTATTATCTTTCTTTCTTATCCTCTCACCCTCTCCCTCATAACTTATCTTCTTGTATAATTTATTAAATGAGTGTTTATCTCTGCCAATTCTTCTTCCTCACTACTTCTTTCTCCTTCTCTCACTTTATCATTTTCTCTTTCACCTTTCACTTTTATCTCACTCCCTTTCAACAACTTTCCATCTCAACCCTCCTTTCGAATTTTCCCTCCTTTTTGCCATTTTTCATGGTTTCGAATCCCAATAGTGACACTAGCTATTTATTTCAATCAATACATTACGTACAGAGTAATTAATTAAAAATTAATTTTACCTTTTCGGATATAGGATTAAACCGGCGAGAGATTTCGGACAACGGCGAGCCCACATAGTTTCTAACCCGTTGAGCTTTTGACATTTTTAAAGGGTGCGTGACAGTTGTAAATGCGTTTCTTCCTTTGAATGTGAGACAAAGGGCGCGGCGATCTGCCCAAGGTGGGTCTTTCGCGTGACTTGCTCCGATTTCTCACATCCCCGTGGCTCAGCTTTTCACCCAGCCCTAAAGGCCAACTGTAGTGCAACTTTGGGTATTCCTTCTTGGCACTGCTTTTTTTTTTATGGATATCACTGAACTGTTGTTTTACTTCAGATAATCTTATTAAACTTTCATGCTGGTTTCAATTCGGATTCTGTTTGTAGCTGTAGTTCGACCTCGACTTTGCAACAAAGAGTTAATAATTGATTTTACAAAGTGAAGTTAACATTAGAGTATGTGGGATCTCTCGTTTCCCGAGCGGGTCTCATCAATTTTATTATTAATTAATAATCAACCCGGCGGCGCGGACGAATTAGGTTAGGCGAAATGACGACCGCCTTTCTGGGAAAACTCGTCCTCTGGGATCGCCCGGGTTGAAAATTCCACACAAAAAAATAAAATCGCTCTTATGAGAGCACAAAATCAACAAAATCTTATCACAAGCAAAACGTAACTGTTAGATTTCCTCAACATTTAAAATAAAATCTTTAAAAAAAACGCAACATAGAATGAAAGTTACGGAAAAATCATCATCTGAGAAGTAGATAGTATAAATGGTTAAAAAACATGGAGAATGGAAGACAAATACATTTTAGAAAACATCATAGAATTGAAACATAAAGCTATTGTCTCAGAGGGAAAATTAATTATCAAGTTATTCCATACCGTATCACTACAGTAATACTCATTTTTAATTGTATTAAACATTTAAATTAAACCATTCGATTAAATTTAATAATGCATCGCAAATCAATTTGTACGAGAGTGAACATTACATTTTTAAAAGGGAATGTAATTTTCGTGCCAAGAATTTGTAATGAAAAAGTTTTTTAAATGTTGTTTTGTTAATGAATCGGGACACAAGTAAACCAATCAGAATGTGCTGAATACGCACGATCACGTTTTAAATAACTTGAAAAACAGAGCAAAGAATAAACGTGAGCTGTAAATCCATCCCAAAAGCCAACATGTAGCGAATTTAATTCTAAACAAAGCTGTAAAAGAAGCTCTAACTAAAGAAAACCATCTTATATTTATGTTGTTCAAACAAATATTTCTCATATGGTTTAGGGGAACGGATCTTTTTTATTATATTTATTAAATACGATATATTCTATGAGATACAAAAAATATGTGGGATAATAGAAATAAAGTAGAATACCGAAGAAATAGTTTTTCTCACTAGGAAAAATGAAACTGCGTAGGTGGGGCAGGTAAGACAGCAGTATAGATCAAGTAAAGGTCGGAAATAACAAGTATAGGCATAACGTAAAGAAAAAGGCGACAAAACTGTAAACAATAATAATAAATGAATACTTTTGTTAGACACTGCAACTATTTACTCCCTGCCGATCCCTGAAATAGATACATGCCTATAGTTAACGAAAATACGTGCAGTTTTTCTTTTTCGATTTTTTTATGCATAAACCATTTTGAAATTCATCCTGGCCTTGTTTATATTTAAACAAGGGTTATAATTTATAAAGTTGATTTAAAAAATGGTATTTACTGGATACAGAGGTGAACGAAAAATCTTACGACCAGAAATCAAATTATTGCGTTTGATATAATCGGTTCTCCTGGTCAGAATCTTGGGTCATTAGTAATTGCTTTTCAACCAGGTTAAATTTAATTGTTTTTTAATTAGTTTCATTAGTTGATTTTAATTTTTGAAGCGACAATGGACACAATAAAATTGGGGGTAGAGATTGAAGGCAAAATACGATATACTTACTTTTTTCGTAATGTAAATAAAAATACAATCATTGTATCTTAACAGAAATGAAAATCTGATAATATTGTAATTGATTTTTCAAGTAAAAAGTAACGATCTGTTGTCCAAAATCGGGCGACCATAGAAAACCAACCCCACTTTAAAATTTTTTTGTTTAATTTCTAGGGTCATTTTCTTCTAAAGCTATACCACCAATTAACTTCGAATATTATAATTCTGACAAGGGAATGTATGTTTGTTATTGTTAACGTATCAATTTTGATTGAAAGTGTTAGAAAATTATTTTTGAATTTTCATAAAAGAAGACCTTTTATTTCGCAAGAAAACAAATATTATTCAAACATTCTACCAAAAACAAATAGGTAAATCATGCTATAAACAGGCTTTATTACAAATAAAAAAAGAAAAGTTAAATTGGCTAAAAATTTATTGAATAAACTTTATCCATTAAAGCTTATAATATGTAATGTGACGACAAAACGTTTTATGATTTAATCTAGATTTCATTTCTGATGAGAGAATATGTATAATACTATGCATAAATAAAATTAGCATATCTTTATGACAAGAAAAGACAAAAAACTGGTGATTTGATAGGTCCTACGATTCGGGAGTTGCCAGCAACACGTAAACTTTGAAAAGGCTTTTTCCTTTGGGTTTGGCGTAATTACACGCTCGAAACAGTTTATAGTCCTAAAAGTCATCATAGTTTTCCAACTTTTCTGCTATGTTGTTGTCTCTTCAATTCTGTGCAGGAATTCCACGTCAAAGTGAGTCTTTTCCTAAGTATCAGGCTTGAGTGGAAGTCACTAGCTCCTCGTTTGTTGTTCATTGATTTGATCAAACTGTCTTTTACACTTAAGGTGTTGTTGGATGTTGGAGATTGCTTGATGGCAGGATTTCAATGTCATCCTGGAAAGTGGAAATGATGATACAGGGGTGTTTAGGAAAGCCAGCAGAATCGATGCTACACAGAATGGAACCAACAATGTCCCCATGTGAGACTTGGGTCTGCCTGGTCTTTGAGAACTGCAGTAAAGTACTTTAAAGCTTTGGTTTATTAGAAAGGATCTTACGATAAGGAAATACGGAGTTTATAAATGTTTAAGAAGAGTAATCAAGTCTAATATGTTGTAAAGTAAGAACCTAACTAAAATTTAAAAACTAAAGATTCAACAAGTAGATGTATTCTCTTCTTCCGCACACACGCTTCGTTTTCAATATTTTATGCCATCACGTTTTGCCTATCGGGACATTCCCTTTAAACAAACACTGTACTGTTACGGTGGGTTTATATTTCATCAGTAGAAAAACAGCGGGAACAGACGGACCGGGAAAATCAATAGGCGATATGTTTTAAACATGAATTCGTCCTCGCGACACCTACAACCGTCGCGAACAAGGCGTTTAACAATCATTTTTAAGCTCGGTTTGGTTTCACATTTCCAAAAACATTTCAACAAGTCCCGTCACGTCAGTTAAAAATCGATCCCACCGTACCCACAAGGCTGGATGGGGGATAACACAGAGGGAAAACAAACACAGAAAAAAACGAGTAAATAAAGATATACAAAAGGGCGGCACGCCATGTTTATTAAACTGAGTAAAAGTACATTTAACTTTTCCCGTGGCGTGTAAAAAATAAAAATCAAACAAGAAGGAAAATAAAGGTAAAAAGAAAACACCTCAGAAATTAATCGTGTGTTCATTAAAATGCGCTCAAGAAACTCATTAACAATGTGTAAACAATACAGGTTTACATAAGAAAATCAGGGGAAAAACAGAGCAAACGGATAATAATCGTCAACTTGACTTCACTCAATTGCATTTTTCTTCTCCTAAAAAAATCAAAATTTATAAAATCATACAAGCTTTTATGTTTAAATTTGAAGTAAATACATTCTACATGTCATGTTAAATCATTCATTGTACATCCTGACATCTTGTATTTGTAATTAATGCATGATTCTCTCACGGCGTTTAGTTTTCCCCGGCTGAATATTTTATCAGGAACCATCCGGCCACGTGCGAAGGGGAAGGCCAATAATAATTGTTTCGAACAGGGGGGGATGCGAATTCCGGAATTGATACTCAAATTATCAATGACATACGCCTTTCTGAATCCCCTTTGATGGTGAATGAAGAGAAAAACTTTTATGACTTTTATCTGCATACGCATTAAATTCGACGTTTTTGAAGTGGATTGTTTAACGAAAATTAATATCAACTCGCCTAGTCAGAATTACAGAATTCATGAACAGCTCAAAATCATGGAGTGGCATACATATGAAAATAAACAAACCAGGCCAATAAAAGTCTTGGCCAGGAACTTACACCCATTTTGTGATCCAATAGATTTTCACTTTCCTCCAAAACGAAGGTTTCAAGATAATATCAGCTGCCAATAAAATAAGACAGACGAAGGAAAACGGAGTTGAAAAGACAACTCGGCTTCATTTGTTCATTCTCAGTTTCGAAAATACAGAAGACATTAAAAAGATTTTCGAAATAAAACATATATGCCATAAAAAAGTTAAAATAGAAGCAACAAAAAACAGCAAGATGATTCCTCAGTGCAAATATGTCAACGTTATGGTCATACACAAACTCCAATACGCGTGAAATGTGCTGGCGAACACCTAACAGCAAACTGCTCTAAGCAGAAAGAAGAAGCTCCAAAATGCCATAACTGTGCAGATGGTCATCCCGCAAATTACAGAGGATACATGATTGCGAAAGAATTACAAAAAAGGAAAAACCACATAAAATCAACCGATAAAAGTGATTCACTAGTAGTAAGGTATCCTCGACCCAGCTCAACTAAACAAGGAGTAACCTTAGCTCAAGTAGCCCGCAAAGAACTCCCAGGACAAACAATGTCTACATACATACGTACAATCAGCAGCACATAGTCAAAATGATGGCCAACATAACCACCGCATTGACCTTTCAGAGCGGCTAGAAAGACTAGAAGCAAAATTTGTTTCAAATGATAAGCCGACAAGATCTTAAAATAGCAACTTGGAATGCAAAAAACAAGAACTGGAAATATTTCTAAATATGCAGAAAATTGATGTTTTCCTTGTAACTGAAATCCACCTAACAAAACTGTCATTTTTAAAATTCAATGGCTACCGAATATATCACACCATCCATCCCCACCAACAACCCTAAAGGTGATAGCGCTATCATTATAAAGAACAACATACGACACTTCGAAGATCGTTCACTTCAAACTGATGAGATCCAACTCACCGTGGTCGTAGTTAACTCTATCAAACAGAAAATAGCTATTGGCGCAGTATATTGCCCGCCAAAGCACAACTTAAGGTGTTCGGATTACTTGAGACTCCTAGAGTACCTAGGCGAAAGGTACATAGCAGGCGGTGATTTCAACGCTAAACATGTTGACTGCGGATCCAGACTGACTAACACCAAAGGCCGCGAACAAATGAAAGCAACGCGAAAGTGCGTCTATCATTCTACAGGGAAACCAACTGGCCAACAGACTGTAACAAAATATCTGATCTCTTAGACTTTTTTATTTCCAAAAAAGTTTCTCCTATCTTCATTAAAGTAACAGAAAACTTTGATCTAAATTCTGATCACTCAGCAGTTATACTGACGCTAAGTGAAAGGATAATAAAAAAACAATGCAAGCCAACAAAATAAATTTAAAAAACTCGCCTAGTTCAGTCTAATGCTTAAAAAAATTGTTATTTCATTAACGTTTCAAAAACATAATAGCCATATATGTTGACATAATCGATTAAGTGACTCATACTCTCAGCTCTAAGAAATTATTAAATCTTTCGCGTTCTTCCTCCGCGTGCCGTCCGGTATTCAGCCACACGGATCAAAGGATCAAACTCGGAGACAAAGTCTAAATTACAGAAACCAAAACATTTTGAACATGGCTGACAATGGAATGTATTCCAAGTCTTATTGGAGTTTTGTAAAAGAAGTGAACTGCTCAGAAGCAAATGCATACGATCGAGATCTAAAATCTTTTTTACTGGAATGCTTGAGTGGCAAGACTTAGCATTCACAGAAATAAACACGCCTCCGATAAAGAAAAACTTCTTCGGCATAACATAAAATATCTATAAAAATCATATATTTGTCGAACAGGAAATATGATTAGAAACATTCTTGAAGATTGTAGATTACACAATAATCCTTTTGAAGCAGTCGTTACATTCCTAACTGACGAAACCTCTGCAAATGGATGAAAACTATGATAAAAAGCGGAAAAGAGCAGGATTTTCCACGAAATATACAAGAACAATTAGCCACCACATCAAAAGAGCTCACCCAAATAGCACTAAACATTTTAGAACAGTAGTGTTGACAACTGAACTCCAAAGAAAAGTATTACAATTCAACAATGATATGAAAACTGATGAATAATTTTTATCAAGAAATTAACCAGGAACCCTCACCTACAACACATTTTAACTAAAAGCAAAATATCACTAATGACCGCAAGAAGGACCTTAGGCAAATTTTTGGGGTTAAAACGGATAATCAAATATTGGCTATATTCGGCAATAACACCTAAAATTATGGCTCATTAATCTGATGGGCCAAAGTTCAACAAACCAAGCTATCCAAAACAGACGACCGAAGCATTACAGCAATCCCATCAACGGCCTTGGAATTGTAAACAATTAAATTTACTTAGGACTTCAAAAGCAACAACTATACAAAGAAAATCTAAAAAGCTTATTCATACTGTGAAAAACGAGCGAATTGGATGGGGCATACACACTTCGGGCATAGAACAGTAATAAACAAATCAGAAAACCATTCTTAGATACATGATTCTGGAAACATCTACTGCAACACACAATGAAGACAATAAAGGAGAAGAAGAAATCAAGAGAAAATCGAATCGAACTCAATAGAGAAGAGCACATGTTTTTCAAAACTAAACACCAGCTATCTATGCTTCTACCAAAGAAATTTTAAAAGTAGGCAGATGTATCCTCATTAGATTAGACAGCCAAGCAGGACGTACAAATCCAGAATCAGCCTTTGAATGCATTCGAAATCTCCAATGGGAAAACACAATAACCTGGCAATACATTTGGTCCCCCCCGGGCATGCTGGCCCGTGAACAGACTGAAAAACCATATATAGGCCTAAAACCTATTCGGGTTAACAAGGAAAACATAAACATAGAATGGGGGATAAACGATAATAAAAGGGGACGAACTACAAAGGTACTAGATAAACGTAAGAGTAAAGAAACCTCAATAAACCTAGCAAAAACATTGTTATAGTCAGAAAGGTAAAAATAGCGCTGTTTACCGGTTGCTTCTGTATTCGGTATATTCAATAATGGCCTCATTTTTTTGGTTATACAACTGTCAAAAATTGCCACCATTCAAATGTGAAGCAACCGCTCAACGGACACATAACTAAGGTATCAATAACGACAAAGTTCTCGTCACAAACTCTAGGTGTCATCATGGACAATCTGGTCAGTTAACGAGGAAACAAAACCCGAAATTGTGCACTACAACTGATGAATTCTGTAATCTTTTCATATGGGGGTAATGAGATCCATCCTTATTGCACAATTATCCATTTGGTACTCAGCGAGACAGATCAACAAGAGCATATTGTGATAAATCGCATACTAGAGCTAATAACATAAGCTCCTTGGCATGTGAGCAATAGTGTCGGATGCAGTTCTAAAATTCACTAGTAGTCACCGACCACTAAGTTCATATTCCAAATATTTTGGACCCTGTTATTATGGTGCAACTAGAGTATCTACTGATGCTTCGACCAGTATGGCAGTATGTATGTCATATCTGGAATGTGAGATTCTGATTGTTGATGAGATTTTACGTCTTCATCGACGACTATGTCCAGATCCCAAATACTAGGGGGACGAATTCGACAGCCAAAAGAAAAAGATACATGACGGGGGATGACGACAGTCTAAAACAATAGACATAGGGACAGGCATAACATTTTGCTATTGACAGAATCGTATATATTTGCTTGAATCAGCGCTGAGTGTATTCCATGTTTCGTGTCCTTAGTTCATATATTTAAAAAGCAATTTTCCAAAGCAAAACGTACAATAAACTTGTTTAAGTTCAAAATTATGCAGCCTTACACATGATGCCAAAACTCAATATCTTTGAATGCTTCATAATCAAACAAACTTAGCAGATGATTGTTTGATGCTCAAACCAACGCAATTTATCTTTGGGAACCGAATATTTGAGAATATTCGCTCTCATACATTGTCATGAGGTTGACAAGAATAATGCCAATGTTATTGATGGTAAATGCTCAAAGAGTCGTGCTTTTCCAGCTGGAATTAAATGATTTTCAGCAATGCTGAACGGTCAGAAGCCGATTGTTTTCTACTTGAGCATGAAATATTGAATTTCACGCACGACGGAGGCGGATAAATGCCGCTGTCTGTAGGACAAGTTTGGATCCTGGCGCTTTTCGGTGAGCCCGACTTCCCATCAAAGCTGTTAATCCAGTTACCGGCAGGGAAAACATGGACCAGTCAGATTTATGGGCTCTCTAATTTGACAACTGACAGATGGACCAATGTGAATTTTTCAAACAACTCGCCTTCTTCTCTCTTCGCAACAACTCTTCGCAATCTTTGGTCAGTTTCTCTGCCTTATTTGAAAACATTTTAGGTACGAATTTGGGGCTTTCGCTTATAACTTAATAAATTTATCTCTCTAGCATAAGCTAAATTACAAATCAATTAATTAAATCTATTAATAATAATGATAAATTAAATATTAAATCACATCAAATAAATTAAAACGAAATATCGGCTGCATAGAAATAACTTAAATTTACTATATTAATCTTCCACAAATCTATTTATCTACTTACTTAGCTATCTAAATATTTACCTATATTTCTTTCTATCAAATCTAACCACCTATTGACATATTTCATTCCTTTCTATATATAACAGGGTTATTTTTGGAGAAGCTTTTATCTTTTGAATAATACTTTATCGATGAGTGTGGAAATCATTGGGCATAGCGATCTATATGATGAAACTTCGTGAGGTCGTTTACGAGGCCTATCGAGGAGGATTATCGGCCAACTTCCAGATTCCAAAAAAAACTATCAAGCTGCTTTAAATAAATAGCTCAGTTTAACAATTCCTTTTTTGGGTAATTATTTGAAGATTTTTCTTCTTATGAGATCTAATCCTGGAGCGTTTCTTGACTTTATGTTTCATTCTCATTTCTTGAACTACTTCTGAACTAATAAACTAATACAATAAACAATAAAAACTTTTCCCTATCCACCTACTTGCCTATTAACTGATTTAACTATTTATTTTTCTACCTATCTGTGGCTTTTTTGTGTTACAATATAATTATCGTATACATCCTTCGGGTTTTAAGTTTATTTTTACAAGTAGTCCTTTTTTTTAAACTTCGTGTAATATCAACCTCTCTATTTTCTATTCCCTACCTACTTACAAAAAAATAACATATCCCATAAATACCTATATTATCTGTTTACCGTTCTCAACCGACTTACCTAGCTTCATAGCCTATCTATACATGTTTCGTTATGTACTACCCACCAATCGGTTTTTCATTTTTTACGAGGGTTCGCAACATCAGAGGTTCTATCAAGGAGTGTTGGTGTTTTTGAAAAAAAAAACCTTTTTTAAGTGTGTCGGATTCGAATGCAGGGCCGCTGGAATCGAACCCGAGACCTTTACCGGGTCAACGCCTAAACCGTTGCGGCCACCGACGCTCCTTTGATCCCATTGTAGCTTTAAATAAATGGATAAGTTTAGAATTTCTCTTTCTGTAATTATTTCAAGATATCTCCTGTTATGAGGTCTAGTCCTGGGACTTTTCTTGAGTTTGTTTCCTTTTATTTCATGAAACACTTCTTTTGAAATAATAATCTAAATTAATTCTTGTTATAAACCGCTCTTTTCATCAAATTAGGCATAATTTAAGGTTCCATTAAAAAAATATATAAACTTTTTAAAAAAAGATTACGTTAAGAAAATAATTAATGCAACAATTAAAACACAACTACGAAATACTGCAAGACGTGGAAGTTGAAGTAATGTAAATTTAAAACGTACTTTACGATTAAATTGCTTTCGGACTATGATAAAAATCATCTCGATACAATAATTCTCGTATAAAATGGTGTATTTGCTTGCATTACAAAAAAAACTTCTTTTTTTTTTATTTTTTACGAGGATGTTTCAACTGTGAGATTATATGAACCCTCGGGGTACCGGTGTTTTGAAAATAACCCATTTAAACGTACGTCGGGTACGAATGCAAAATGCCGATAAAATGTTCGTGCCATTGTCAAATTATATTTAAACTTTTATTCAGTAAATTCAACTTTTTTTATTTTGATAAATTGTCAAGAAGTATTTAATTACTATCCACATTTTTTTCACTCAATCAATAGTAAAAGTTTATTTTCATTAAATGAAAACCCATGAAAATTTTGTCTGGATAAGCTAAATTCGTCACAACGCAATTATTTTTTAAGTCTTCATCAGATAATAAATCAAAAAATTCAAACACTATAATAAAATGTTAAGCATAATTTACAATAACATGTAGTTATAAACAAGTGTTACAATGTGAAAAGCGTACGGAATTGTATAAAATCCCTGGCAGAAATCAATGTCACTAATGACAACCTTGGCATGGATCCGTAGGGTATTCGGGATATAGAGACAATGAGAGAGTGGAGACGTTGGCCAACAAAAGGGACCAATTTGAATTCTCTATGCCCCCAATCCTACTGGGTCCAGAACCTTGCTATAAAAAAGGATACACAAAAAGCAGATCAAAACGGGTCTTTAATGAGTCCTCAAGATATTCAAAAGAATTATTGGAAGGTACCCACAAGGGACATATATATTTTTTTTATCTATCTACAAACCCACCTACCTAACAGCCTTCCTTCCGTCTCTACAATCTCCCCATTTGTGTAGGTATACATTTATCTATGTATCTATCGAGGTACTTACCTAAAATTAAGCCAAATTTTTCAAGTCGAGATCGACCAACATAAAAGACAGTAAAATGGAAGGAACTATGTCGACAACGGCGATGGAATGGTTTATTCAAAGTGACAAAAAGAAAAGGCAAGTTTTGAGCTCAACAGAGCGGGAAGCCATCCCTAGAAACTGTTCAATTTCACCATGTATAATTTCGAAACACCCAACAAATCAGCAAGGTGGAATGAAATCTTCTGTTCAGAAGTAACCTGACGAATAAAAAGGTAAACCAGCACTGTGAGTAACGAAAGGCTAATAATGCTCTAAACAACAGAAAATTAAAATGAAATACTTATGCAAATCATTACATATAATAATGTCAATCAGCGTTAATAGCGAACCAAAAGATGTTACTAATGATTAATTATCACTCACAAAAAAAATTAAAATAAAGGCAGTCTTTATTTTTGTGCTCTTATTTACAGCAAATCTGTGTAGTGCTTTTAGGAGGGTGGCAGATTTATGTAGTTTTCCTAAATTATAAGATGTAAGACCTTTAAGAATAGTGCCAGCAGTTATAATATCGCATTGTAGTTAATTGGAATATAGATATGTTTCTAACACGTAGAATCGCCGATATGCACTATTGAAATGATCTAATAAATTCTGAAATTTTCTCATATCCGTCGATTCCTAGGGAAATTCACAGTGTTGCAATCTTGAATATTTCATAATTTCAGTGAACAAGCATTGTAGGTCTAAGTGAGAAGGTGTCGAAGCATTTCCTTTATCCTTTCTGGGTGCGAATTTCGAAATTTTCTTGTGAAATCGGCTCAATTTCTGTCTTCATAGAGACGCCACACTGGGATGACATTCATGTGAATATAGATTTGGCTGGGGGGGAGGGATAACAAATCCGTATCTGTATTCCTGCGATGTAGGTCCCGGCCCTTTGAGGTAGAGGAGATAAAGCCCTGTGTGAGCCCGGCACGTGCGACTGCCCCACATCCATCCCTGCAGACTTCCAATTCCCAATTCCCGGCTCGTCCCCTTGCAGAACGATCTCAATGACAAAGGCGACGTCTCGCTAGCTTTATCCACTAATACTTGGGCCAATTAGATGTGCCAATTAAGACATTCTTATGCCACGGTTGTCTCTGTTTATCTTTGTCACATTGAAGGTGAAAATGGGCGGAAAGAACAACGCGGATGCTCAACGCATGAAAACTGTGAAATGGCTATTCCTTTGAATCATTAAATTCCACACGAGAAATGATCACTCGAATTAATCTAACCAATAAAATACGACAAAATAAGCAGAATGTGCGGGTCTGAGTATTAATTGTGCAGGTATTCATGTTAAATCGAGAGTAAACCTTTGAATCTGCCTTTTCTATACCGTCAAAGTAAATCAAGCGAAAATTCACGGGTGATGATTACCATAATAAATTGATATAAAATTATAAATTCAATATAATTAACATATTAAAGCGGACATTTTTTTGACAATGCTTCAACGTTTACACGGTGAAAAAGTTGATCACATTCAACGTAGTACACAAGAAGCAATCTTCTCCCAGCTCAACTATTCCCAGTTGTAATTTTGCGAATTACAACAGTATTTCTTCTCAAGAAGTGAGCTGTTGTACAATACGTGTTTCCATGTTTGTATAATGTTGTCACAGGTGCAGATAAAATCAGGCTGGTATAGCGTGCAAAATCAATATAAATAACGGTCCTTCCCGCCATAGACTTTACAGTTTAATTTGAGAGTTATTTTAATATAATACATTCTCGGACTATAAAAGAAAATACAATTTGAAACAACAAATAGGAACTGCAATAATGTATGTAATATGTTTGTTATGAAAAGAGCGGAACTTCACTTCCGCACGCGTGGGGGTAGGAATGGGTACTTTGTGTTTCTAATAGCCTCTAATACACAACTCAGACTTTCCACCTTCATGAAAACTTATGCGAGTGTACCCTGTTATCAAACACATAGGAACAGGGTACGGAGGAAAAGTAGTTAGACATGTAACCTCTTAAACCCTACACCCCACGCCTTACTCCTCTTCTGAACCTAATTCCAATTTCACAATCCAGCCCCATTCTAAACTGTTATGCGACGCGTGCCGAAGGATGGATCGTACAGGCGTGACTACCAATAATGGAGACTCGACCCCCTGGAGATGACCTTTGGATGTCTCATACTCGTGGTGATCACGTGGATAAACAAAAAGAAAACTAAAAAACACCGGGAGAATTTGTAAAGGAAGAGCTCCGGCTTAGTGTGAAGTGAACCACTTTTCATTCACACCATGTAGCCTGGAATGTGTACCCCATTTTTTTGTAAAGCGATCCATCCTGGCATGGCCTCTACCAACCATTAAGGATGTGTAGCATTGCTTGGATCGAGTAGAAGACTTGGAGTGTAAAAGAAACTTGATTCAATCTATCTCAGAAAAGGTCCAGCATTGCATAGTTTCTCGAAAGAGGTACAATTTGCAAAATCGGATATGTAGAAAATTTCTGTAAAAGAGGCTCAATCCAATTTATTT
The DNA here is from genome assembly GCA_039619505.1 of Cimex hemipterus. NCBI lineage: Eukaryota > Metazoa > Arthropoda > Insecta > Hemiptera > Cimicidae > Cimex > Cimex hemipterus. The sequence goes on along the minus strand of CM077105.1, from coordinate 2,959,348 downwards.
TATATATCTTTGCTTTCAATATACAACGGAGCGTTAACATGATGAGACCTTTTCATCACAATTTAAAGAACTTTATGGAAGTAGTAAATCGCTTGGAAGAGATGGTAAAATGAAGGAGTAAGGTTAAATCTATAGGGTGGGTGTAGTTACTTCATTTTATCTAGTTCGGAAAGTTTTCTTGAAGTAAAAGTTTCTTCTTATTAAAATCGTTCCCACGAAACGAATTACAACGTGACGGCCATTTTCTGGAACAAACCCGTAGAGAATAACCTATTTCTAAGTTCCAAAAAACAGAAGACTTTTGATCATTTTAACCTAGACATAGTGAGGGTTCTTCTGTTGTGGCAGGGAACGATCGTTTTGACAAACGTTACTCACTAGAATTTCAAAGAAGGCAATAGTAAACTTTCAATCATTTTTCAGAGTTGACTGTAATAACACTTTTAGTTTAATTGACAATTTATTAAAACCTTCTGTGGGATTTATCCAGTAGTGGCTGTTAACTACTCTCTTTCTTTTTTTCAGTTTATACGTCCAGTCACGTTGAGGATTTTCCACCTTCTCTGTACTAGTACTTTCTTCGAGAAATAAACATTTCATAGTTGAAAAACAAGGTGGATGAAAAATGATTGTAACGATACCAAGCTACCGATAAATCTTTCGATATTTTGTCAGTAGATAATGAGATCTAGAAACTCAGAAACACGTAAACAATCGTTTATTATTGATATCATGGAACTTTTGCGAAAGGGGCGATGTTTTGCAGGAGCTTTTATTCTTTTCTCTCGCTAAAGGTATAGAATGTTCGCGTGACCAATGGCCCGCTTAAGTCCCTTCCCGGCCTTTTTCTTTTTATCGGCCCTACCCCGTTGTACCCTTATTTATAAAATTACACCCATTAAAGCAATGCCTCGAAAAAACTCTAATCGCAATAACACCTTCATTTCCGTCCAATTAAACGCCCGAAAATGGGTCGATGGAACTAAGAGCCCTTCCGGTCAAAACCAGGATTGCGTTACGGAATTAAATTCCCATTCACGTGATGCCCTAACACGGGTGCAATTGAACAAAATCAATTTGGCGCAAGTTCAATAGACCTAATCATGACTTAGCTGCCCAAATTTAGTCGCACGCTCTAGTTCCTAGCTATTGTGGGAAAGTACGTGGAAACACAGAATTAGTGAACTAAACATGTGACTATTTAAACTCAATTAATTTACATTAATTACATTACACTGCAAATAACGGTAGTCCCGAAAACAATATCTGATAAAGTTAGACCAAACAGCTGAAGTCAGTAACTAAAGTCCAAAATGTTTTAGCAAAGAACGATAGCTTGCAAACCCTATTGAAATAATTAGATTGTCCTAAAAGTTAAAAGAAATAACGATAGTCCAAAACTGTACATTAACTATACAGGGTGTCCATTTTTAGATGACAAGGTTAAATTTCTCTTCCACCAATGACTCAACCAGTTTCATATTTTTTTAGACTAGTTTCAAATTTTTACCTTTTTTGGAGAAAAAATATACAGCGTACCCCAGGCCCTATTTAACTTAAACATTTCCTATACTACTCTATACATCCATAATTTTAATGAGGTTTCACATTAAAAGCGAAAGTGCAATTGGATTTCAATTGGTAAAAAAATGACAGAATTGTGGCAAAAGGTTTGAAAAAAATACATACATTTGGTATATTATTTATTAATTATATTCCCTGTTTTATTGCCTGCCTGACGCAAAGACGGAAAGATTTATTCTTTTCAACCACTCTTCACTGATGTTCAGATTCAGAGGAGATGGATCGACAAGCATTTTCTATCCTTTGCCGCGGTTCTTCAACTTCAACAGGTTCAAGAAAGATTGCTGCGTTATGGTTGGCGTAGACACTGTTTTATAAGTGGCTCCTCAAAAAATAGTCAAGATGAGTTAAATGGGGTGACCGAGGAGGCAACAGATCAGGCCTAACCACCTTTCCAGGAAATGACGATTCAAATAACGTCTCACACTCTCACCTCCAAAGAATATATGCGAAACAACCATGACGCTGGAGAATCATTTTTTGGCGTCGTTGCAGAGAAACATCATCTAATAATTGTTGGTAAAACCTCCCTTAAAAATTGAGGAAAGAAGCATCATTTAAATTATTTTCGTAGAAATGAGGCCCGATTATTTTATTTTCAAGAAGTCTACACCAAACGTTGATAATGTGAACCACCCGATGATGACAAAATATTCTCGGATTTCCTCTTCCCACGTTCGAAAATTCCAATGGTTTCCCATGCCATTGGAGGTGAGTTGGATTCTTAGCCGATAGTATGTATGGAGACATTTTATTCAGCATCCCAATTCGACGTTTTTGCAAGGAACGTTAGACGCCAAGATTAGAGCGATACGGCTTAAAATTGAAAGTCCAGAGTACATCTCAAATTTTATTTCTTTTAAACATGAACCCCTTCTAACATTTCAGAGAGAGGAATTCCGATTTACGAGAACGAACATTAAAATGTTCAGCTCCTCGTCAAATTTATGCTGCTGAATTCTTGGTGATGGAACTGATCCGTATCACCTCACATAACAAGCGAAATGGTTCACTCTGAGAAATTTCTAGGAGTACAACTCGACTGCCCGAGCACTACCATCAATGAAACAGTCGTGTATATCAAGCCGCTTTTGGTTGAAAAAATGTGCTCTTCAGTACGTGTACGAATACGTGCTATTGTAAAATTTATTTACTTTCATAAATTAAGATTTGCTCTCATAACGCTAGTTAGACAAACAATGAGAGAATGTAAACAATACAGGCAATTAATAATAATTAATTTAGTGAAGAAGAAAATTATTGAAATTAACCAACAATTAACAAATGAAATGTGTTTTTTTCAACTTTTTGTCATAACTTGATCAGCCATATTTTGATCTAGTCATTTAAAACCCGATTGCGCTTTTGTTTTCAGCGTAACAATCTATTAAAATAATGTCTCAGAATGTATAGGGTATTTGAAATTTTTAAGTTGAAATGGGCCAAAATAAAGACAAAAATTTGAAAATAGACTAAAAAATATTAAACCTAATTTTTTTGTTTTATCATTGGGTTAAGAAAAACTCAGCCAGGGCAGTGAAATAAAAAATGTCACCCTGTAGATCAAAAAGTCATGGCATATAGAATACACCAGCTAACTTTACTTCCAAAGGCTTCTGTAAATATTTGATAAACCAAAGATTTACAAAATAACTACAGATCGAAAAGTCACGCCAAAAAACTAATAACGTTATTGCAAAGCTGTTAACGATAGATCAAAAAGCCATGGCATATAGTTACTCGACAAAAGCTACAACATGTAATTTCAGTTCCACAGCCAGTAAAAATGAACTTAATGTTTCAATCTTAGAAATGAGGACTGACTATAGGATCCCGGAAACATTTTTTACAACATCCTATAAAGTCTCAACTCAATGAGATGAAGGACACGGCAGAGCATCAGATGCAATGATAAACGAACGAAAGAAACTGATCCGGTGACATAGCCAAATATGAGCAATTAAACTCATTAGGGAAGTACATATCGGTCTTTCAAGGCGATAAATGCAAATACTTGTAAAACAATCTTAAGAAAAAACCTCATAAGATCGGATTAATCCTCAACCGGACTTATCCTCATAAGACCACATCAAAATTGGTCTCAATGCATCCAAAATCTCCAAAACCTGCGAAAAACAACAACGTGATAATATTCACGTGCTAGGGAACAAAGGAATTTTGGATAATGAGAAAGCAGACACACAGGCTCTGGCCAGAGAAAGAACTGTAAGACCGTGGATAGACCCCGAACATATATTTGGAATAGCAAAAACAAGTACGGAAGCCTCTATCACAGAATGGATCCGAATTAAACAAAAGGAGAAGTGGATAAACTCTAGGGGCGCTAGACACACCAAAACACCCCTCACCAAGGCTACAGACTCAGAGGAATGATAGGACTACTAACCAGTCACTGGCATCTGAGAAAATATCTACGAAACGATGATCCCATTTGCATATCTGCGGATCTTGTGAATGATGCCTACGAAAGAGTGCGAAGCAATGGCTCAACGGAGACATTATCTAGAGTACTAAAAAAACCTACAGAATGAAATTGTAGCAGCAACAGTCAAAGACCTAATACTTTTGGGAAGAAGGATTGAGTCGTTTGCACTGAACTAAGCAGCTAGGAAGGTAGATGAGGTAGGTAGGTGCGAACCTGGAGAGTTCCACTTGTCAGTAACCTCATCACCAAAGTTTCAAAAGCAGTTAAAACCGATAGTCCAAAATGCTATAGTAAATAATTATACAAACTTTTGGTTGGATGGATGGATAGAATGGTCACCAGGGACTGGAGGAGTTCCCTCCTGAGCACTGCAGCTGTTCAGCTTATTGTACTATACCCTGACTCCATTTTTGGAGGACGACTCACAACACTAGGGAACTTGAGCCCCCGTTGTACCAGTGTTCTTCCACCGAAGAAACTCATTTTTGAAGGGGGTTGGGACCAAATTCAGGGTCGCTGAGATCCTGTCCCGCCACTAACATTGATGAGTGCCGTGTCAATTTCTTTTAATTGCGGCCACCGGTCCCCTTAGGCGTCAGAAAAATTCCAGAGGCGACGGTGGGGGATCGAACCCACGACCGCGGGGTCTACTAGCCGAGAGTCGCCTTAACCACTCGGCTACCGCGGCCCACAACCTTTTGGTTATTTTATTTTATTTTTTTTACGAGGGTTCGCAACAACAGAGGTCATATAAACCCTCAGGGTGCCGGTGTTTTTGAAAAAAAGCCCATTTGTAAGTATGTCGGGTTCGAATGCAGGGCCGCTGGATTCGAACCCGGGACCTTGACCTTACAGTGATGAGCGCCAGACGAAACCTCGCAGCCACCGACGCCCCCGCTTTCGGTTATTGGTAGCATTATTGCAAATACACCATGGTCTAAAAAACTCTATCAAATTACTATATAACCGAAATCTATTGTATATATTCTACATTTCCAAGAAACACTATAAAACTTGAGTTTTAGAAAATATTGTAAAAATTCCATAGATCAAAGATATAAAAAATAACGCTAGATCAGAAAGCAATAGCACATAGCTACTCCAAAAAAGCTATAGCAAAAAACTATAGGTCCAAATCTATTGAAACTAATTGATAGTTTAAAATGCTATAGGAAATTTTGATAATTCAAAAAGCCATAGCATGTACTCACTCGAGAAAACCTTAGTAATTAACGTAATAATAAAAAATAACAACACTGAGCGATATACTAGCTTATCGATAGTACTATCGATTATTCTCAAATACAATTCGACGGAAATAAAAATTAATCAAACCCTTATATGTTAGCTAATATGTGAGTACACATGGTTGTTATTTTTATTTGGAATGAGAAGAGTTTTGCTTAATTAAAAAAGTTACAACTTTCGAAACGCCAGCAATTGTTCAATCGAAACTAATAATATAATATGCATGACAACAGACAAAATTCATCAAAGCTAGTTTAGTTGTCAATATGACATAACAAAGTTAGTGGTTTGCGAGTGGATGAGCATTGATCTGATTGAGACTGAAACAGTTCCTCAATGAAGTTGTGACAAGCCAAAATGTGTATGAGGGAAGTGCAAACGAACGACAGTAACTGGTGGTGATCACTGTCCATCATTTCAAAATCAGCGAGTGAGTGTTTAGGAACATTCATCAGAACGAGATTGCTCGTTTATACTGGACTGAAAATCTGTTTTTTAAAAAATTAACCTACTCCCAAATCTCGGCCGTGATAATGAAAGAGCCGGCTTGATGAAGTGAACCCGTAAATAAGCGGGCAAGGTATACGGATGGAGTACCGCCGAATAACCGAATAACTGTAATTCACTGTAATTCACGGTAAAAGGACTGTCCGGGCCGTGAATAAACAGAAAGAGGAATTTAGCGACATTTATTACACTTAAAAAACGTGTGTATGGTCGTGGATGTGTCGATCTGTAAATCCCAGGCGGGATATTTATACCCACGGTCGTGACTGAGTTTCCTCGGTTAACCCAAATCGTTTGACGGAGGATAAAAAAGTCAAGAAGATTCAGTGCCGTCTCTTTTCCAAATGGCGTAAGAAAATCGAAAAACTTACTCGCAGTATCATTCCAATCTGTGCGCACTATTTCACTGCTGCGGTCCAGCTTTGCCAGATTTTTCAAAATTAAAACTGATCAAGTATATTAACACTTAATTCTATTTCACTTTTTCATCCAAAGATTATTTTTCACAATGCTATGGATGGATAGATCCACAATGGAAAATTTCGTAGTGATGTTTTGCACTTTGTATTGATTTTACAATATCAACATATTTTTAGAAAAAGCAATCTTTGTTAGGCGATATTCGGATTCATTCAAATCAGCGACTACTTTAAACTTTCGACGTTCATTCTTTTGTCCTAAACAATTATTGCGTTTAAATCGAAAAGTCATTTATGAATCGATAACTGTGTACTTTAAGAGGCGGAGCGGCCAGTTATAACGAAATTCCCACTTCCGAGGCCGATGTTTGTTTTATAAGCCCATGAAATAACAATGAAAGTTCCCTCTGATCCCGGTCATTTACACATGAAAGTATCACTCCATCTAGAGATGTTTAAATTATTGACAGACTCCCATCTACCTCGTGCTAACTTCGTTTCTCTTATTAATGATCGACGAGTATAACCGGCATCAATAGCAATGGCCACGTCAAACCCGTTAGTAGGTTGGGATCTGTTGAATTTTTCACCGGGACCAACCCACATGTAGAATTATGGATTTGCGGCGGATTTTCTCTTATATTTTGCCCTCTTTTTCTTTTTGGATTGTCAGCCTACATCAAGAGCCTTTTTCCTTAAATATTTCTTTTTGCCTCTGAAATCTCAGCAATACCTTTCTGTAGAAGGTGAGAAAAAGCTAAAAGATGATGTTCTGAAGGAATAGTTCAAATATATAATTCTGATGAAAAATGATAACTATCTGACTAAAAAAAGGTAGATTTTATTCAAAATTAACAAAGAAAACTTTTAAAATGCCTTAATAGGTTATAAACATTAACATTTAAGTTTTTCCAGAATAAACAAATTTTTGTGAGAATTCTTGTTACAAGTGGTTGGGTCGATTATATCTGGTTCGCCTGTCTTCCCTGCCTGGATACTTATTTTTTCGTCGGTTAGGTCATCTTGGACTGTTTTGGTCGACCAGATATTATCTGGCGGGACTGCATTCTGCTCCTGTGGTTTTAACAGAACAGACCAAATTTTTTTCTTGCTGTTTGCAGGATAACGCGCTTTCAGTTAGCCCGTTTTGGCCGCCTTTGAAATTTTGGACTATCAGTTATTTGGTATCTGGCGGAATTATTCTCCTGTTTGTTAAATCAGAACAAACCAAAATTTCTTCTTGTTGTTTGTAGGGTAATGAACTTTCGGTTGGCCAGTTTTGGTCGTCTTGGACTATTTTCGATTATTACTTACTTGGTATCTAGTGAATTCTATTCTACTTCTGTTGTGTTAAATCGTACCAAACTAGAAAAAGATTTTGTTGAATAAACTTGTAGGGGGATGAACACATTTTTGGTCCCTTTGGTTATCTTAGACGTTTTGGACTATTAGTAATAAACATTTTTATTCGTGTCGTTTTAATTAGACTTAAAAACACACTTTATTTCTTCTTTGGTTTTTAAGATTACCAACGGCTATTTTCGGGTTTTTTCGGTCTCGTAACTAAATAATAACCAAAAAAGAGGGACACACCTAAGATTCAAAATCACCAACATGTCATCACAATGATAAAATATAGGTCGGCTTTTGATTCTCAAAAAATTACAAAAATTTTTTATTTATTATTGTACATCACAAAATTCTAGACCTACATGAAGGTTCATGGATGGATGGAATTGGTTTAGAGTTATCATCATTTTGATTTTCCAAACAAAAATCAGAGGCATTTATAAGGCAAAAAATATTACAGAACGTTTTCCCAAAATTTTTTCTTTTTTTTAAATATACTTAACTAATTTTGGTTCGTCTTTCTGCCACAAAGTAATCTCTGTATTTCGACAGATACGAATTTACTTGCCCTCGGATCGCAAAATATTTTAAAATACGTTTTCAGAAAGAAACTAAGTTGATATTCATTTTTCGTAACCCCAAAAGTCCAAGTGCAAATTTTTCGCCCTCTCTTATTTTTTTGACAAAAAGTGGTGATAACTTAAAAATGATATTTATATTTAATTTATAGAAACTTTCAATTGACTTAGATCCGTATAAATTGCACGTTTTCTGTAAATAAATTAGAATTAAAGGTGTAAAGTTAGGAGATTTAAGAAGGTTACATATTACAAGATTACAATTCATTATTATCACACTTATCATGGCATAAAATAAATTCTTCTTTACAAAAATTAAAAGAAAAGAGATTAAGCATTCTAAACTTGTACGAACATCGACTTATGATCAAATCCAGAGATGTTATGAATTTTTATGTAGAACATCTAACATGGATTGGGATGAATAAAATGCCAATTTTTTAGTTTCATATTAAAATCAATAATTAACTGTCTTCAAAAAGAATCCAAACTTTTTTTGGGCCAACTTTACTGAAACTTTTCGATTGTGTCACTTTAATAGTTAAGTTTTGTAGCGAGTTTAACTTCTGTCTCCGTTCCCTATTTTTTCATTGGGAAGTTTTTGGGAAAACCACGTTGTGTTTTATCTAGTTTTTCACGAGAAAAAAGTTTAGATCGAATTTTTCCCCAAAAGGATAGAAGCTTAACTAATTAACTAATTATATTTTGAATGGTTTGTGTAACACTAAATTCAATGGTGCAGCTGGTGTTGTCAGGTTATTCGCAAACAATGATTTTTCCGAAAAACAAAATCTTCGCCAACTTTTTCAACAGCAAGCAATTTATTTACTTCGTCCACAAATACGAATAGAAAGAAATTGAATATCGTAAAACAAAAACAAAAAGAAAAATTGTTTGCTTAAGGCTTGAGGGTTTTGAATAATCCCAAAAAGTATTGAATTGCTTTATTCCATACTTATTCTCAATAATCAATGCAGGCACCGAACAAACCGAAACTTTTTTTTTAATTGCCAAAATTTCCTTTTTTTGGCGTCGTATCATTAAAAAGATGTTTTTAATATCGATGACCTAACGCCCGTGTCGATCCATCGTTAGTATTGAAAATTAAAAACACGTATTTCAACAAAATTTAATGTGGTAAAATATAAAAAAATAGATGTTCAAAGCAAACAGTAAGAACGGCGATTAATAAAAGTAGAGTTCATTAAAGTTGCAAAACTTTCAACCTGATTTACGAGCGAATAAAATTGCATTTCTAGAAAGGATCTAAAATTGCATCATTCAAGAATACTCATTTCCAGATTGTTTACTGGAAAAAGTTGAAGATGACAATATTTAATTGGGAGTGGGCGACAACTGATGCTGCCGAAATTGTATTGCATTATAGGAAAATCTAACATGTTCCTAAATGCACGGAAATGTTAAAATAGCCAAACTTCACTCAGACTTTTGTCTTACATTGGATAATCATTAGATTGTGTACACACACTAACATAATAAACGATTTTATAAACCGGAATTTGCTCGGGCACTGAAATTGTTCGGGTACAGTTCGTTTAATTCCTAAGGGTAATCTGGACTCGTATCAAAATTAAACTGGAAATCCATGTCGGAGAAACCGTTAACCGCGTACTTCGGTAAATTCGTAGGTAGAGCAATTAAACTCCTGTTGCCAAATGTATTATTGTGCAAGACAATTGTTTCACATGAAATCTCAACTAAATATACAAACTGTTGAGGCATTTAGAGTGAAAAACATTCAAAGATATGACTTTCCTAACTGACTGCGCCCTCTAATAAAAATCTGTATATAACAAAGAAACGGGTATAAAAAGGCAAATAACCATAATATATCTTGTAATATTTTCATGCAATCTCTGCGATAATCAAGAATTCTTTGAAGAAATTTCATGTTTATTAACTTAATTTTCATTACGCTTCAATTAAATCTCGTAATAAATTTCTCTGGCACGGATAATACGTCGGTAGTACAAATTTATTTTTATTTGCTTATAACATTACTCAGGCTCTTCTGCATTTGAGGGTGTTTTTAAAAGTATTTTTCAAGCGGAAATATTTTTTTATGATTATTGAATTTTCCTTCATTACTTCGAAGGAAGCGATTATTAACAGTTGGTCAATTTCATTATTTTTCCTCTCTTCAAAATATTTTTTCTTCCAACTTCATTTTGAATTTCTATGGGATATTGAATAAAAGGAAAAATAACTTTCAACAAATTTATAAGTACAAAAGCCAAACAGTCGTAAATAAAATGTTGTACCAAATTTCAATACAAACACAATATACAAGTCACAAATATATTAATATAATACAAAATAACGGTTTTTGTTATCGTTGTCTGTTATTGACATCCTTTTTTAACTGTCTCGGGTTTATTCCCACTTTTACTTTTTATCATTAATTTACACAATTTTTACAATTGAAATAGACGGGAATTCGAAATGAGGAGTTTGTGGCTGGATCGATGTCACGGTAGCTCAAGTGGTAGAGTAGCCGAAAGTCGTTTCGAATCCTCCCTATGACACAAATTTTTCGTTTCCAGATTTTTTTAAATTGAGTTTCTGAGGTTTCTTGAAACCTGAAATAAACGTTCTCTTTTATGTATATCCTATCTAACTAGTATAAAGTTAGCACAGTCATGTTCTAATATAATTCTAAAATTTTATCAGTTAGAATAATTACTTTTATGTTTTTTTCAGATTATGAAGAAAAGCTTTCATCTTTGGCTAAATATAACAGGTTTTGCACAGTAAAAGTTTCACAAGTACGATTTGTACTTTCCTTCCTGTACGTCGTTGTCAAAAAGGCACAAACAGGCTCGTAAAAACTTTACAAATGCGCCACGGTTAACAACTAAGTGTATTAATATGTAGCAGTTTTTTTATTATCGCATTTCTTCGTTTATGAGTTCTGCACTTTTCGTTTAACTTCGTTGATTTCCTCGTTATATGACTGTCAAGAAGGAAATTTTGTATCATTTAAATTTTCCAAGTTGGTCGAATTTAAAAAGAAACCACATCGTGAAAAATATGGGGTTGTTTGCTACAAAAAAATACGTCTTGAATTTTTGAACACCTTGCCTTACAAAACATACTGTATAAGCCAAAAAAGAAAATATTTTCTAAATAAAAAATAATGGAGAATAAAAAAATTCATTATTCAAAATGTATAATTTTTTCATATTTTTAAATATTAAAAAAAATGTTTAAGGAAAAAAATATTTACGTTTTACAAGGAGCGTACGTGTCTAACAAGAAACAAAGATTTTTGTATGCGATTTGCTTTCAAAGGGGAAATGTAACGACCCATTCTTTGAAGTTTTGTCGCGAAAAGATAATCCTGTGAAACTAAATAGATCAGTATCAATTATTGCCAACTTAAAAAGAAATAAATTCAAAAACCATGTTCATACGCTTTGCTATTAGTTGGTTCGCTTTAGCGCAGTTTCACACGAACCATCGCAGGACTTCATAATTTCTAGCAGGCTGTTAGTTCAAATCCTTACCCCCTGGCTAGGTTGTTAAAAATTATTTAAACAAAAGACTTTCGGGACAGTGAAAAAAAGCAAAAACCGCATCGCCGGGGGAATTCGACGGTAAAAAACCGCAAAGCTTTTAGGACGATGGCATAACAAAAATGCCTGACAGATGGCAGGAAGTTTTCAATAAAATTGGAATAATTACAGACCACAACCAAAAAAAATAGTTGTTCAGTTTATTAAACAAAACCGTCGGAGGTAGGTTACACTTACATCGACTACCAGCAACACGTTTTTTAACATAATTGATTTCGATATTTGTACCAGGACTTAACCGGCACGTTAAACATTGATCGTTCGCGTTGTATGACATGAATGTGATTTTCTAATAAATAAAACTATATTTTTTTTATATTTTGAATCTAATTTTATCTAATTTAAACCAATATACTGGTTTTCGACTTCACGGACTTTCATTTTCGTATAACGGGGAATGCTTAGTCAGTTTTTATCATTACTGGCCATCTCTGATCCCATTTTCGTGACTGCTGATAAAAATGTTCAATGAAAAATTTAAAACGAAACAAATAAATAAGAACACCGTGGAATTTACTTTATTGAAGGTTTCTATAAAATTTTAATAATGTTTTACAGACTTAATTTTTATTTTTAAGAAAAAACCTTATATACGATCCTAAACTGAGAAGACATCTCGACATTATCCTTTATCTTTGTGTAAACATTTTTGAGTGGAATTTCACATTTAAATGCAAACTTTATATCGTGAAATTTTGTAATGAAGAGTTTTTTGCATTTTCAAATGATATATGGATCTTCATATTTGGAAAAGTGAAAAATCTCATACAATTAGCAATTTTTTATGTATTAATTTCCATGCTTTTTGTTATCCAATAAGAATTCTAAATTCTACTATCATTACATTTACTCCTTAAAATATTAGTAAAGCTCCCGAGGTCGATTGAAAAAATCCCTAGGTGAATGAACGAATCAGATAATTAAAATGTCAATATATAAAAATGGAACCAAGTCACGTTTATTTCCAAATTTAAGAATTTACATTAAAATATAACTAATTAATTTCCAAATGGCGTTACCACAGGTCAGACAGGAGGACGTGACACCCTAAACCCTACCATTTCTGGCTCACTTGAGTATTGTATAATTTGTATTAAAAATTTTTGTTGCCGTTATTTTCTATAATTTGATGTAGCTTTGAACCAGCATTTGAATTCAATGAAGATACCAGATCTTGTGATTCAGGGTGGAACCCTCTCGCACTTACAGATATAACTATTTATCAGATCCGTCCATTATACTGTACTATCGTCAATCAGGAAAGATAAAGGTTAAATAGTGCTATTCAGGTTCTAAGTGGGAGAAGCCGAGACGAGGTACTTTCCTTTTAAAGCGTTGTACATTTTATCAAGTTATTGAATATAAATCTTTTAGATCAAACAATGTATAAAACATGAAAATATCTTTTTTCGGGTGCCGTTGGTTGAGCTGAAAAGTAAATAGCTTCCCATCATCTTAAGTTTATTATTTTACTTTGTTAACGAGATTTCGTGGTCCACTTGACCAAATAATATCTTTCAATTAATTAAGGCTTTTAGTTGAGATAGAAAAGTTAATGTCATGAGCGGGATTCGAACCCACGACCTTCGGTTGTAGGTGGTAGAGTAGCGGCGCATCTAGCCGAAGGTCGTGGGTTCGAATCCCGCTAGTGACATTGATTTTTTTATCTCAACTAAAAGTTTTAGTTAATTGAATTTTATTTAATATTGTGACAGTACATTCTTAAAAAATTGGTCAATGTGTAGGGATTAGTGACCGTTAACGGACAATAATTCAGATATCGTGAGATGCGGTCTGGTGTGATGTAGGTTTCAGAAAAACATTTTCTTTATCGTGCCAACGTTTCGATCTTTTATTGAGATCATCTTCAGGGCTCAAAGTGTTTGTCTTCTGTGTAATTGTGCCATTCTTGCGTGTCGTGTTGAGAGTGCAAGTGAGATTTTACTGTTTAATGTTTGTGTATGTTGGATTTTGAGGGTGGTGGGGAAGGAAGTCGGTATAGAAGAGACAATTTTGTATAAGTCGTCGGCTTCTTTGAGGTGAAAAGAGCCGACAAAGGGAAACAATGTGTTGGTAATGTTTCGGCCACTTTATTCTTTCAGGATTATATAGAAAGGATAAATGGGAAAAGGAAAATTAGATTGTTGGACAATTAGACTATGCAAAAAATATTTGATGTGTGGAATATAATGTGATGATATATATATATATATATATATATATATTGAATTTTATTGAATTTTATTAATGATGTTGGCGTAGCTGCGACTGGGTTTGCATGTATCTGTTCTGTAATTGATGCTGTGTTTATCCTTGTTGATGTAAACCATTTCTTAAAAATTACGTTTAAATTTGTTTTGTTCTGTATGTAGTATTTTTGGATTTTTGAAGTCAAAATTGTGTTGTTGTTCAAAGTGGTGGGTAGCGAGTGTTGTAGGATTTTGTTTGGGTTTTTTTGCAATCGTAGATATGTTTTACTCTCCTGTCCAGATATTGGGATGTAAGACCAATGTATGTAGCTGGACGAAACAGTTGATCTTGTAGATTACGTCAGATTTATTTGTAATTGATGTGGGGTCTTTAATTTTGGAAAACAGTGTTTGGATTGATTTATAATTTTTGAAAGTTATTTTGAAGTTATCGGATGAGAGAAATTTGTTTAATTTGTGTGATAGGCCTTGAATAAATGGGATGGGAATGTATGTTGGTTTGTATGTATTTAATGTAGTATTATTAGTAATAGTGGATGCTGTTAGTGTTGAGTGGTAATTGCTGATTATCTTGTTAGCTATGTGTTTAGGATAGAGATTGTTTTGGAGGTTCTGTTTGTATATCTTTATGTTCTTGTCGTGAAATGATTCATGGCTTAGGGTAATCATTCTGTGAAGTAGCCCTTTGGCCGTGTTTATTATTGTATGAAGATGGTGAGATGTAAAGTTGAAATAGCGATCTGTGCTACAGCTGCTGTGTTAACGGATATTTTACATACAACAATCAATTTTACAAATAACTGTGTGAAGATGATCTCAATAAAAGATCGAAACGTTGGCACGATAAAGAAAATGTTTTTCTGATACCTACATAACACCAGACCGCATCTCACGATATCTGAATAATAAATTAGTCAATGCAACAAGCTGTACCAGAGTTACAGCTTTTTTTCAACAACTGAGGAGTCGACAAGTGGCAAGGATCCGTGCACAACCTCGACAATGTTCGAAGAAATTCAATTTTATCACATCCAACCAAATTTTGGAAGAGCTAGGCTTTCTGACAAATGATTTGGTCTTAATTCAGATAATTTATGTTCTTAGATGGTGTTTTAAACTCCAACTTGTTTGATAATACATAAACATCATGTCAAGAACGAATCGATGTCCTAACATTAAAACGGACCTTTACAATACTTAACGATTGCTACTAGCATAATAATTAAACTAATTTAAATTAAAGTTGATTATGTTGGCTTTATGCCTAACTAAATTCATAATAAATTCGAGTTTAGAATTATTACACCTGTACTAATAGACCATTTAATTGGTTTTAATTCTGTGTATTGTTCGAAATTCGGAACAAAGGGAAACATTTCGAGCGAAACATAAATGATTAAATAATATAACTATTATAATTCGATAATAATAATAACTATTAAAACTCGGCGGGGTCATGGGATCGACAAATCTGGGACATTTCGGTTTGGTTATGCAACAAACGAATTGGTGCGAAGATTCAGATGACAAACAACCATGTCAGACAACTCCTTAAATTTAGCAAACGTGAGGACAAAAAGCGCGATGAAATTAAGCCACAAATTACAACGGAAATGGCGGAAGTTAGACAGAATTAAAACACCGGGAGGCCTTTGTAATTTAGCCCATCCAAGAAATTATCGTTTACATTTACGCCCCGGTAAAAATAAATGTAAATAAAGCACATTTCTAACTTAGTTTTCAAACCTGGTTTCTTTGCAAAAAAGAAAAAAAAAGGCGGTTGTTTGGTAGGAACAAACCGTTTAGACAATTCTTGTAAATATTTTGCATTATGCTAATAAGAAATGTAAAGACGTAATTCCTACAATAACAAAGAAAAGAGGAGAAGCTCTTTAAAATGGTTATAGTCTTTTGAAAACATATGATGATACAACAGAATAGTGAGGATCGGAAATGCTCAAGTTACGGCATAAATCATGGGCAATCTCTCCATTTCAAGGTCTGAAAACTTTGATCCCAAGTTAGTGGGACACTAAATCTTAACCGGCAATTTCATATTTCCCATATGGTCGCTTTTATTATTAGTGAAACAGAAACTAGACGGCAAATATTGTCAAAGAACCTTCACTAAAGTTGGACAGAATAAGGCACCCTCTTGGGAAATATAACTAGAATAGAAACGCCATCATTAAATACTTACAAACTATCTAATTTTTCGAAAAGCTTTGGAATTCAGTGAGGTTCAGGTATCTTATTTTATTGAAATGGCTCTTTCAAAGATCCATAATTCTCAGAAAGGACTTCTAATTATTTGTGAGTTGATACAACCGCAAACGTAATGTAATGGCTAATGACAAGCAACATTTACTTGAATTCTCTTTACGCCTTATTCTAACAAACACTTCGTAGGACTAATCAGTTGAGCAAAAAAGAAATGTAAAAAAATAAGAATGAATAAAATAAAAACTGAACCACAGTGTTATAATGGTCTTTAATGCTATAACATGAACATAATTATGGCATAATTTGATTAAATAATAGGTTTATGGGTTTTCCTTTTTTTAAAATAGAACATAGCTGTGTATGTCAGTGCCTGCGTTTTCCTCAAGAGTTTTCTGTCACAAACACGTACCGTTCCATTAGTTAGACATGGGTTGTAAATGAGCCTATGCATATGTATGAAACAGGGGCAATTGAGATCGGGATGACCTCTTGTGCATTTCTGGAAGGGGGATCTAATGCGCCCCTGCGCTGGATTTATGCCGGCGTTGCGTGACCCGTTTCCCAGTCGACTCGGATCCCCGATCGGCTTGCCACCGACGTTAAAAGGCCTTAACCCTAACGGGAAAACGTTTAACAATCGACAAGTTATAGGAATACTTTCCAAAAGGATAGTTCCTACTCATAGTAAGTTGTACTGCAACGATCCGGATTTCGAGCCTTTTAGCTCATCATCAGGTTGAAGGACTCCTACAACCACGTCTCTCGACGTGCATTGCCAAAGTGAAACCGCTGATACCTCCGCCAACGCGACGTTCCAATTAACAGCTGATTTTTAATGATGCTCAATTTGAACGTGCGAAACGCGGAAATTATAACACAAAAAATATTAGAATAAAAATAGTAACAATTAAAATAATTAGTTTAATTATTTGGATGTTTGATATTATTTATATACATATTTATAATGGGAGGTAGATCAAAATCTGTTATATTATTAATGCATTTATCACCATGTTCAATTTTACATTTTTTAATTGTGTAAATCGAGCAAATTTTCGGAATTTAAGGACCATCTAAAAGAAACAAAACATAAATTCAACCCAAATCTAAATACGAGAGTGTTGCATAGTTTCGACAAAGGGAAAGAACTAGATTGGTTTGAGAAATTTGAAATTAAAAAATGTAAAATTGAACATGGTGATAAATGCATTAATAATATAACAGATTTTGATCTACCTCCCATTTTAACATTTGGAAAAAGCAGCATCGTAGAACAAAAAAAAAATCGTAAAACCTTAAAGAACAACTACAAAACAAAACGGAAATATAACTGTACTAAGCAAATTGAGGGTCGATGTCGATGATGCTAATTTTTACATCAGGTAGAAAAAGTCGATGTGCCCCAATTGGTGAAGGGTGAAATTCGTTGGCTCCATATAGAGAGCGGGTAGGAATGCCACCCGATATGAGAATTAAGCTTGACTACTGCAGCAAGTATTTAGGTCCTCTATTTTTGAATGAAACAGGGTTGTTTTATTGTAAACAGGGTTAAATATCAATACTACCCTGTAGGATTCAGTAAATAAAATGCAGTTCACTGACACCAGAACGAAATCTCTTTCTCGACAGCTTTTTCTACATAAAATCGTACTTCCTCAACATTAGGGTTATGAGATTACAAATCTGACTTTTATTTCCCAAACTACATTAAATCGTGCACTAGATAGCAACATTTCCGAAAAATTCCCACTTTCGAATACACAGTGGACTCTCAAAGAATAACAAATTGGCCAAAGTCATGTTCGTTTCTGGAAATATTCAATTGTAGCTCGTGCTTTTTCATTAAGATTTTGAGTCATTTCACCGAAATTGTCATATAAATATTCCAATGAAATTCTCACTTTTACATTTTTTAGAACTTTTCTTAGTGAAATCTCCTTTGTAAGTGGGACAATCCTGATAACGAACTCAAACAGAGCAGGAACAGAAGATCAGAGTATATGTCATATTTTAAATAAAAAAATTTATTAGACGGTAAAAAAATTAGATACTTTCTTCTTGTGGCATGGCCAGCTAAAAGCCGTGCTTTCATCCCCACTAGGGGCTTTACATACATTTCTGAAAAGTGCAGTGAACGGCATTACCCTCCATCCAAACGAGGAAACAGCTCGTACAAGAAGTTGAAATCATGTGCAATGACATGAGGGAAAGAAGGAAGAAGTATTCCATGTAGTCACGCCAGTTACTCGACGTTCGTGCTTGTGTATCTAATACGAAGGAAAGCATTTCGAAAAATACATTAGTTAATATGCAAAAAATCATAATGTAATGAAGTTTCATTTTCGTTTTTCTTTAGTGTTTTACAATGTATAAGAAGTATGGATCTGATTTTTGTAACAAATTTTTTTTAATATGCTTTTTATTTCTACGTATATAAACAGTGATTATTAGTACAGCATAATACAGGCATGGATCACAATCCGTCTGCCGGGGTTCGTTGTTAAGAGGAAAAGTATAAAGAAGAAAAAAAAAGAAGAAGAAGAATTAAAGCGAGGATATAACATTGTTCGCTATA
The DNA here is from genome assembly GCA_039619505.1 of Cimex hemipterus. Taxonomy (NCBI): domain Eukaryota; kingdom Metazoa; phylum Arthropoda; class Insecta; order Hemiptera; family Cimicidae; genus Cimex; species Cimex hemipterus. The sequence continues at coordinate 2,940,612 of CM077105.1, read as the reverse complement.
TGCTAGTACTCTATCAAAAAAGATTAAAATAATAGTAAAACTACTTCTAACAGAAAACAAACCGAGGGGAAAAGTCTTAATGGTAAAGGGACAAAAAATCGGATATAATAAAGACATATATTATATGAAGGAAATTGAGTGATGAATTGGAGGGGTCAGAAATTGAATTCCATAATTAGTTCTAATCTATATTTCCAGGCGTGGCGGACATACTGCGTGAGCGCCCGTGGATCTGTGCCATCCAATAGCTTTAACAGAGAGCTCCTAGAGAGTGTAAAAGATCCCAAGTGCAACAACCTCTATCTCTCCCAATATTGTACATTCGGCCATAAAATGCAGAGTTGTTTCCACCGATTGAAAATTGCAAAGGGCACATAACCCCCCCTTGCCCTTCAGCCAAAGTGCAGAGTTCAAGTTAAGGGCCTAGCAACGTGTTTTTAGTAGCCATCTTAAGTTTGAAAGACTAAGGGAATTATGGTTCTCTCTCTTAGATTAAGTAAAGTGTGGGGATGAGACAAGTCTTTAAATAACGAAAAGTTAAGCGAAGACTGAGCTCGGAGTAAGCAAGCGTTCCGATGCTGGTCCTTGAATCTTGACAGCAGATCTACAAAGAGACTTGGTCAATCAGCAAGGTTTTCGTAGGTGGAACAGGCTACTTCAAATCTCTGAGCGTAAGCCATTGGTCATACCAGGTGATCTTATTCCGGATGACTTCGATCGTAGTTATTTTTGCCAATTTTATGTGAGGGGAATTCAAGATTTTGGAAATAAATGAAAAGTGAAGTTTTAAGGTGTACATATAAATTAGGTCAGTGGACGTTTCTAAATAAATCATGTAGTTTGGGGTAGAGTTAGGAAGAGCAAATAATTTTTTTTATTAACAATATAACATGCACAATATTCTTGGGTTGGTGCTCTCCTCCGGTTCGATTCACGTTTTTCAACCTTGCGAAGGAGATTTCACTAAGAAAATATAAACAATGTAGAAGTGAGTAGGTCCTGCGAATACTTATGAAATATGGCAACTTTAGTGAAATCCTCGAAAGTTTTGATGGAAAAGCTACAATTAAGTATTTACAAAAAAAAAAAGGTTTTGCGTTTGTTATTCTTTAAGCGGCTACTGTGTATTCAGAAGCGCAGATTTTTCATCGGAAATGCCGTGGAAAATTTAATTTAGATTGCAAAATAAAGGTTATTTTAAGTTTTACATACAAAAATCTTATTCAAGATAGAAACCTCGTTCTGAAGTCATGGCACTGAACTACGTTTTATTTAATGAATCCACCATGACAGTATTGACATTTAACTTTGTCAAACTTTTCATACAGAAACAATTCTATTTACTGAACAGTATCAAACAGCTGAAAACCGTAATTAATTGTCTTATATTAATTTGTCGAGCGGACCACGAAAATAGTGAATTAATGATTTAAAAATGAAGTACACTTCACTAAAGCTCTCCGTCGCCATTTCAATTGTCCTCGAGAATCCAAACCGATTACACGACATTTGAAATATGGCAAAAGAAGAGAAAACTCGTAAGGTGAGGTTGAGAAGGGGAGTTGATGTCCGAGTGGACCGAGGCCACGATAGCCCAGGTGGTAGAGCAGCGGCGTATCTAGCCGAAGGTCGTGGGTTCGAATCCCTCTCGTGCCATTACCTTCTTTTCATCTCAACTGAAAACCGTAATTAATTGTATTAAACAGAAATTATTCTAGCATTGAGCGCCTACTGGCTCTCATTATAGATCCAAGGAATAACAGCCTTCAATTATAGAGAACAAATTCAGCAACCTTTCCCTCTTGCCAGACATTGCAAATTCGAACTTCTACTGCTCTGTACAACCATAAATCACTGTTATGTACGATGAAATTGTTATCATCTATAATAACAACTACAATTTAAAGACATCAACTCTGATCAGTACATATATGCAAAGGAACAGATCTAATAATTAAAATATCAAAATCATGCACAATAACGTTTCTACTAAGTTTATAGAAGCATTTAACTAGAACTATAAATGAGAAATAAAAAAGATATTGAACATTCATTGCCAATTAGTTTTTGAAAAAACATTCACAAAACATTATATTGTTACTCGATGTACGCGAAGTGGAGAACGCATCATTTTGACAGTAAAACATATTTTGGTCGACTGCCCCCTTTACAACCCTTTAGGCAAAGGCTCAACCTTTTGAGATGTTTACAGGAGTCCCCAGTGTTTCCTTCGAAGAGCACTTTTCAGTTTTCTCAAATTTATTGGAATTTATAATGAGATTTAGGCCTTTTCACAAATTATTTTACCATTGAATGCCTGCTAATGTCTGCATAAGAGTTGTGCGAGCATGATTTCTTTTTTCAGAAGTTTGTGAGGCTGCCGGAGCGGAAAAATAAAATGGAAGACAATACAAATTGCGGGGTAATGCACTGCAATGCACAATATCGCAATTTAAATAAGAAAAATAACTACTTAAAAAATGTTATTACGTTTTGTTCCTTATTGTTATGTAGAATTAGCTATCATACCTGACTGGAAGAATAAAACGATAAAGATGAGCCTATAATCATGCTGAGACTATTGCTAGGCTGAAAATTATGAAAAAAACGCACAGTTTTAATTTTTAAAAAAAGAAACAGAAATAAATTTTATAATTGTATTAAATTTAATGCAATTTGGCCTTGGCCTTCCGAATTAAGGATTTAAAAAAGAAAATCAAAGCTTGGATGGCAATAGGATAAATTAGATTACGAGTGAATGTTTGGAGTCAGAGCTTTATAGCACTCAGAACAGATATAGCTAACCTTAAATAGAATGTTCGGATGTTAGGGCGTGAAATTACCTTAGCCGTTGAAACGCCCTTAAAAATTAATAATAATATTAATATAGTGTAAAAAATGAAATAAAAATATAATTAAACATAAAATACAATTAACGCTTGTAAATTTACCGCATATATTAGCGATTGTGGAGAATGGAAAATCAGGATTGAGAGTTTTAAAGTTTCTACAGCGTCATGTCGCTTGGCTTGCGTTGTTCAACTTCAATTTTCCAGGTATTTCGAATGGCCTTTTGTCAATTTGCTGAATCACCTCGGAATTAATTTTTTTTCATTCAACCTCATTAATTAAATAATTCACCTTGGTTGAACTTCCATTATCGATGTTATTGAAAAGGGTTTTAAATAAACGAATTCCTAACGTAAAATGGGAGCAAATTGAGGAAAACGATGAGTAAATGATTCATTCGAGCCCAAAGCTTAAGTACTGTCGATGAATAAAACCATTGCTAAGCAAAATTTGTTTTTCAAATTATTAGTTCTACCAATATTGAAAGCCGTAATTGCTTCTTCATTCGTAAAAATATATAAAATTATTTGTTTACTTATTTCTTGTTATTAATTATGTTTTATTTTGTTTGGTTATGTTTTATGTTTAATTATGTTATTATTAGTAATTTTGGTTTATTTTTACAAAGCTCATCACTATGTTTTTTTTTCTTTATCGCGCCAACGTTTCACTCTCAACACGACAGAGGAGAATAACACATCTATACAGAAAACAAACACTTTGCCCTGAAGATGTTCTCAATAAAGATCGAAACGTTGGCACGATAAAGAAAATGTTTTTTTTTCTAAAACTACGTCACACCAGACAGCATCTCACGACGTCCAAATAATCATCACGGTCACCACACATTTTATTAGCGCTTTCCAACAGAATTCCTGTAGTGAAAATCAACGGAAGTCCATACCGCGACCTTTCTCGACTGAAAAGCTAAGTTGAACTTCACTTCCTGCAAAGCGTCTTGATTTCCCCTCGGATTCATACACGCTGAGTAATTCTCGGACGCATCGGACCCATCTTAGTAGAAGCACACAAAAAAACCACATATTTACAAAGAAGCAAAAAAATATTATATAGGAATTGTTAGGTAATGAAAGGAAGACGAATATAATGACATTTTACATGTAACTGTTTGCGTAATTAATTCCCTTGATAAAAAATTACTCTAATTATACTCAAATACCATATAATTGTGACGCGAAAGAACCACTCACATATGATATGTATTACAATTATTATTACAATTATATAAAGTAAATTAGATTATTAACTTTTCCAAAGGAATAATTGTTTCCTTCTTACGTATCGTCTTGGTATACGAAGGTGGATGTCAAAAAAACATTTTTTTTTTTTCAATTCAACCTCATTAGACGACGACCACAAACAGAAAGCTAGACCAACTGAAGAATAACTCAATTTCTACTCAAACCTCTTCCCACTCTTCCACCATCTTCTGACTTCAATTCAATAGACAATTGGTGTGTGATGATGAAGAATTCAAAAAATTAAATACTCCTCTGTGCGCTTGTCTAAATTTAAAAAGAGTCATTATGAAAAATCACACCTCAAAAGACGTCATAATAAACGCTAAAGAATTGAAAACAACAAATTTCGAAGTAATTTTAATTAATTTAATTTTATTGTTTATGAATGTGGAAATAATTTTTACGGCAATATTTTTTTAAATTAAAAAGTAACAACGACTTTTTCGCACTGTAAACATTACTTTCAATCTTTATTTATTTAAAAAACCAAATATCAATAGTCTACTAAATTACTTACAATTAATTACTCTTCAATAAAGTAACACCAATAACCATGACAGTATTACTTGTTTTTGCACCCATGCAAACAAAAAATAAATAATTTCAAACATTTATAACAATTTGTTTACAAAAATAATTATTAAAAATTTTAATAGACGGCATCATTAAGAATGAAATGAAGAAATTCTTTAACAATGTATAAGCGAAGAATGTTCGTGTAAAACCAAGCGTAGAAAGGCTGTATCAAGTTGTAATAAAAAGCCCATATTGTTCAATTCTGATTCTCAATTGAATTCGAGGTATTCCACTTTTCAGGCTACTTCGACCTTTCACGACTGAAAATTTGATTATATCAATGAAAAGAACAATGCAAACCCTATGATATTCATTTGATTTTTTGTGTAACCTTAAGCAACAAAAGATAAAACACTTAAAAGATACATTTTTACGGGTTGCCAAAATTGTTTTCTAAAGTTTAAGCAAGATTTTCATGGACCTGTAAATAAAGATGGCGCTTACGGAAAGATTGCCGTTCAAATTAAGGATATTATTTCGATCATTGCATGAAAGGGCTTTATGTGTGACCATTTATTGGGTTGTCCGGAAAATAATGCAGGATTTTAAGTTTTCATTAAAAAAAATCTATATAAAATATTCTGTTTACGTTTACAGGATTACTCATTTGTATGAATGTCAACACTTATTAATCCTCTTCCAAATGATATTGTTTGTTTACCTCTGTAGCATTCCGCTACTTGGAAATAATTCAGTCATCCTTATAATGTCAAAGCGAGAATTTCGTACGATTTTCTTTTACGAGTTTAAACTCGGCCGAAGCGGAGCCCAAACGGCTAGAAACATTAACCAAGTCTGGGGCGAGGGTTGTGTTAATGAGTGCACTGTGCAAAGGTGGTTTAAAAAATTTCGGGAGGGAGATTTCAGCCTTGAAGATGAAGAAGGTCGTGGAAGGCCTTCCTCTCTTAATGATGATGTTCTGCGATCAGTGGTGGAAGAAAACCCCAAAACAACTGTTCGAGAACTTGCAGAGCAACTCAAAGTCAGTAAAACGACCGTCGCTGACCACCGGTATGGTGGGCTTCATTTGGTTTAATACACTACAGCTTCTTAAATCCTGGCGAAACCATCAATGCTGAATCATACTGTAACCAAATTAATACCATGCATCAGAAATTGGCAGTAATGAAGCCCTCTTTGGTCAATCGGAAAGGGCCCATTTTGTTGCATGACAACGCTCGACCACATGTGTCACGTGTAACGTCACAAAAATTATTGGAGCTTGGCTATGAAACTTTGCCTCACCCACCCTACTCTCCGGACCTCTCGCCTACTGACTACCATTTTTTTAGACACCTGGACCACTACTTACAACACATAATATTCAAAAATCAAACGGAACTGGAAAATGCATTTATTGACTTTATCAATTCTAAAAATTCTGAATTCTACTCAGACGGAATTAATAAGTTACCAACACGTTGGGAGAAATGTATTGAGAGTATGGGAAATTATTTTGATTAAAGAACATTGCTTTAAAGTAACTAGTTTCTTTTTTTTTTTTTTTTAATACCAAAATCCTGCATTATTTTCCGGACAACCCAATACCTTTATCTGCTTCACGTAACAGATCAACCTCTTGTTATAATCACTGCTGTGTTTTAAAAGATTTTTAATTGTGTGATTGTTATAAGATGATCTTATGAAAACAACAAACAGCAGGTCACACGAGGGACGTTTTTTATTTATTTTTGGTAAAGTTTTTTTATAATTGTTATACTTTATACAATTTACTTTTTTTAAATATTAATGTTTTTGTTTGTTAGCCCTCGAAACGGTTAACAACGGTTTAACCCAAAATTCTTACTGGTAATAAAAATAGAACAGGAAAAGAAGTTGAGAAGTTGATAAAATGTCTCCAGCACAAGATAAATTTGTATAGAATAAAAGGAAAAAAAGAGAGTCATAACTTTTTCGGAGCAGGGTGTAAAATAAAAAATATAAACTATTTTTAAAATATAGATAGTATTAAAATTTGATTGCAACTAGTTTTTACTTTCGTATCATATTTAAAAATGCATGTATAATAAGGTAGACCGAATCTGAATAAACACTGCTTACAAGAATCATCAGGGGATTTATACGAAATCATAGAGGACACAAGAGAACAAAGTGATTCACATTTTCACTTCTAGTTCTCTTGACAAGACCCCCCCCACACTTTGTGATTCTTGAAGGCACTCTGCGATGCTACATCCAGACGTGTATAAATTTTTCTCCGTCTCCCCAGCACAGGAAAAACCGGTCTCTTTCTGTAGGTGACAACTTTTTCGTTACGGTTATGAGGCCGGTTGTGCTATTTCCCCGACGTCTTCTTCTCAGCTTTCAGGCGAAATCTTTTGTGCACCGGCTCGTCTTCCATTTAACGGCTTTCTCCGCATCTCCACGGCCGGAGTTGTTTAACTACCGATGTAACCGCGAGAAGCTTATTGTCTTCCAAAACCCTTTGTCCGAGTGGCACAATAAGCTTTACAAACGTTCATGAAGGCCCGACGAGAATGACAATATCTTTCCTTCAGCCGCTCAATTCCTTCGCTTTTAACCGGGCTTGAAACCGTTTGCACGGGGATCATCCGACATCGAAGACAAGACGATTTTACGTTCGAGTGCTTCCTGTGACGAAGGGGCCTCACAAATTCATAATACTATTTCCCGTACAAAATATTACCAGGCCAACCATACATTGCAAAGTTTTCCAAAAGGTTTCTACACCGAGAAATGTGACGACAAGGCATACAGCAAGTGATACTCAAATAGGCGCAGTTTAAAAACGGTACACAATTTTTTATATTCATGAAACACCTAATTTTTCTAAAACCAAGTAATTAATAGGAACGTATTGTTAAATCTTCAAGTTTATTTCCCAAAAATAGCTTTAGATAAAAAATAAAATAAGAGAAGAAATCGAACATGCCAAGTGAATAAATCATTTTTGCAGTTAACGGATGTGACTATAGACTAAACCAGCACGACCTGTTAGTACTGCAGAAGGGTTGGTTCTTTGCGCCTTTAAAGAAGACAACTAAATCGAGTTAACTTTCAATTGAAAAATATCTACTATGTGTTAGTGAAGCTAGACACGTAATTTATTGTTACCACTGTACTTTTTTAGTTTTAATAGTTTTTAAGTTAAAACAGCACAAGGGAATAAAATCCAAAATATGGAGACTGATATTTTCTGAACTGGGACATAAATCTTCATAACAAAAACGCATTTAAACATGTATTTTTGCTTTGCTCTGAGAAGAAAATATTTAAAAATCGTCTGCTAAATAAGTATGGTGAATATGGAAACTATAAAACATTTTGATTTTTATGTTTTATTTTATCATTTTAAGAAAGAATCATCGTGCGGAGAATTTTGTCGGAATACATCCTCTTAAGGTTTGATTTTTGGTTGTTTAATCACTGTAAGATTTCAGTCCGTCAGTCCAAATGGGAGTTAGACTCCGGTTGATTTTAATTGTTTTGTACCCGTCGGTCAATTCAACATTGTTTTGCCTATGTACAGTCCCAAGTATTTGACGCGGGTTAGTCTGTTAACGTGTTAGGGAAATGTGCCGTGTGTAAGCATAAAAGTAACGGACCAAGGACCAACCTCACAAACGCCTGACAGGTTCGGATTGGTTGAGGTTCGGTAGGCAACATAGAAGAAACGATCAGATTGGTAAAATTTTAGAATGAATTAATATGTAGAATTTATAACAGAGCCGTTGTTAGAAACCTCCGCGGAAGGTTGTAGGATATGATATTTATTCGTATAATTCAATCAAAGAACACAATAAGATATTTGCTTTTGAATTTAGACAGCCATAAAATGACATAAGAAATTAAAATATATAAAACAGCCGTCGTCGTTGGAAGGTGGTAAAATATGCGTAGATATTCAAATAATGCAATTCAATAAACAAATTAAACACAATTGGATTGGTATTTAAACAGATACAAAACGACATAATCAATCGAATTCCTCTTTTTCAGGTCACCTAAGATAAATATTTCGTTTTAATGTTTGTAATTCTATTCATTATTTTTCGTGGTCCGCTCGACCAATTAATATATGACTAATAATTAAGATTTTAAGTTGAGAAAAAAAAGTCAGTGACACTAGCGGGAATCGAACACACGACCTTCGGTTTGATACGGCGCAACTCTACCACTTGAGGTATCGTGACTTCGATCCCGCTCGTGACGCTGAACCTTAATTAATTGTTTGTAATTATGTTAATAAATTTCTCCTTGACATAGTGAAAAGCGATTATTTTGCAACTTATAAGTAACAGAATTACATGTACTACATCGGAAGGATGAATTTCAGCAGAAGACCGCGGTGCCAGACACAAAGACTTGCCTAGAAAGACTCCAGGAATGTTGCATAAACCTCTGAAACACGATGTTTTTTTTTTTTTTTTTTTTTTTTTGTAGAATGTGGATCAATAATTACCGAAAACAAATTAGTGGTTATGTTTCTTTTGGATAGGATTTCTTGAAGGCGCGAAAAAATGTAGCTTTTCAAGTTCTTTTGCAATACAATGAGTCGTTACGAGATGGATTGTTAAGCTTGTGGATCATGTAGTTGGAAGAAAATGGCTTAATATGTAATGGATGGTACAAAGACGGCTTTATTAATCTGTAACTACGGTCTTTCAAGGAAGCGGAAGTAAAATTTTGAAGATCGTGGCTCGAACTCTTGTTTCTGTGAGAATTATCTGACAGATAACACCAAAAGTATAGGGATAGGAATAAAAGAAGGCTCAACAAGGCTATCTACACTTCGACCTGAGTAGATCTAAGGGGATCCTCTATTTTTAAAACTCATTGGCCAGCTTCTGGCTGTTGATAAATCAGCAAAGATTTGTCAGCTGCTCCTTAGCGTAGGATCTTCCTTGCCGCTGTTACTTTCTAGTACCATTTCATTTTGAAATTAAGCGTATTATTGTTTCTGTTATTGTATAGAATACAATGAACGTGGTTGTACTTTCAGCCGTACATCATAAGGGCGTAAATTCATCTAAAGTCCAGCAAGTTTTTTTCAATTGGCTTGATTCTTAAAAAACGTACAAAAGCATTACTTATTACCCTGATTTTGCACCTACAAATGATTATTCTCGAGTAGCCCTGTTGCAGGATGACTATAGACTAAACCAGCACGGCCTGTGAATATTGCGGAAGGGTTGGTCCTTTGCGCCTTTAAAGAAGACAACTAAATCGAGTTAACTTTCAATTGAAAAATATCTATTATGTATTAATGAAACGGGGCACGCAATTTATTGTTAACATTTTAATTTTAAATATTTCGTGTTTTTTATTAAGTTAATAAGTTAACTGATGAAAAGGAGGGGCGTGCGATCCATGTCAAATAGAAATAAAAATCCATTACAGTTCGTGGTCCGATTGACCAATTAACTTCTTTCAATCAGTTAGTATTTATGGAAAATATTAGTTGAGCGTTGACACCAGCGGGATTTGAACCCACGATCTTCGGCTAAATACGCCGCTGCTCTACCACTTGAGCTATCGTGAAGTCGATCCGCTCAGATTCATAAATTTTAATTAATTTAAAAAAGTTAATTGGTCGATCGGACCCCGAACTGTAATGGATTTAATAGTTACGTATATCTTCACGAATGTTCTCCGTGGCCTTTTCATTTGTCGCCGAGAATCAAATAGATTACACGACATTTGAAAAAAAAATGGAAAAAAGTAGGGAAAAATACGAGAGGTGTGGTTGATGTCCGAAGGGATTGGAGTCACGTTAGCACGTGGGCTCGAATCTCGCTCGTGACATTGAAGTTTTTATCTCAAACGATACCTTTCATCAATATTTATTCATTTGAAAAAGTAATAAAAACTTTTTATGAAATTGTAGATTTTCTTGTCTCCGTCTATAGAATATTAAAGTTTTATTTTTTAAAAACTATAAAAGAAAAGGTAAATATACCGATGTTATCCATTTATAATGATATAGTTTTTATAAAAATGTATTCCCGTTCTCTTTATTTGTTGCATATAAAGAGTTCCTTTTTGTGGATATTGTCGCTTGCTCCGACTCCGTTATAGTACACCGAACCTTCCAGACTTATGAACTAAATTCCATTGAACAATGGTTCAAATATGGCGAATGAAATCACTAAATCATTTTTATTATGATACATATGTCACCTAACCGTGGATAAATGAAATTTAAAATCCCTTCTTTAAAGCTTAGGCCCAACAAGTTAGTTTTACTTGCCCCAGAGGTATTTTTAAAGAATGAATTTATAAATATTTTTTTTTGGTATTATTATTCAATGAAATATAAATCCTTTCTAAAAACAAAATAATATTTATTGATTTTCTTTAATAAACTCAAAACGAAATACACCTTTTTTTTGTAAAATAAAATAAATTATATTTTTCCTGATCCTTAATAAACTCGAAAATAAAATACACTTTTTTTTTATAAAATGAAATAAATTTAATTGGCAATCACTCAATGGATATACGAACTAAAGGAAATGATCTTAATTAAATGCCTTGTTTTTTCAATCAGGTTGATACTGCTCGGGTTCGGGAGAGAGAGTGTTTTCTTCTCTGTCCCCTTGAGCTCCTCTTTCTTTATCTTTCATTTTGTTTACATTAGTACCAACCTTTTCTATTTCTTATTAATTCTTTTGTTATTATTTTTCTTAATTTTATTTTACATTATTGATTTAATTTTAATTACTTTTATCTAATTTAATTTAATTAATTTTTTTGGGACATCTGTTTGTAAGAGATGTCACACATATCAGGCATATATCCTACCGAAAATGTTCTACGTTGGGCTGTGTCTATAAAAGCGGACCAGAAACCAACTATTTGAAGGATTAGCAATAAATATAAACTTCGCCTTGACAACAAAATACTTTATGCAACTCAACACTGAAACGAACATACCGCATGAAACTGTTGAGTTCAAAAGCCATCCGATTTCCAGAGAATCCAGTCCTCATAAACATGAATCCTTTGGTCCATCGTTCTATCGCCAATCAGGACGATCTAAATTTCCCCTTAATAAAAAACGTTGCAAGAACCAGCTTTAAAAATTCCCACTAACCTTCAATGGCACTCTAATCCTCAGATAAAACTATACCCCCTTCCAGTAATCCTCCTCGCCGTCTACAAAGATAGTCTCCTTGTGACCTCGTCTAAGAATGAGTGTTAAGATGAATCATTTTATGAAAGCTTGGAAGGGTACTCGAGTACGTTTGTGACTCTGAGTGGCATTTAACATTTCGTTTATTGGTGCACCACAATAATATTACTAACTTTCAGTTAATTAAAATTTTTAGTTGAGATAAAAATGTCCGAGTGGATCGAGGTCATGATAGAGCAAGTGATAGCGCAGCGGCGAATCTAGCCAAAGATCGTGGGTTTGAATTTTGTTCTTCACACTGACTTTTTTATCCCAACTAAAAACCGTAATTAATTGAAAGATATTTATTGGTCAAGCGGACCACGAAAACTAGTCAATTTAAAATTATCACCAATTATTAGAATACAATTCACAGTTGACAAATCTGAACTAAAGGAAAACTATTAACTACTGATAATATAATCAATAAATAACAAAATTTACAACTTAATATAAGTGGAAAATGTCACGCAATTAATAAATTGTACTCTTTTACATCTTTCGTTGTACTTGCTCCAAAATGTTTTTTTAATGCAATAATTCGAAACTGTTTAAATTATTAAAATAATAACTATGTGATTATAATCTCAATTTTTTTACGTGGGTATTTCAACTACGAGGTTATTTGATCCCCCGGGGTGGAGGTGTTTTTAAAATCTTCAATTTTATAGATAGATAAACTGTTGGTTCATAGCTGAAATTCCTATTGTGCAAGGACAATATAGGAATTGTGGCGATGACAAGGACTGTGAACTTCTGTTTACTCGAATGGCTAATAAGCTTCTATTATTTGTTCTTGTACTTAACAAGAGCACGGACGCTCCGTTACACCCGCAATGGAGAGGACGGGGCCGTACTACCTGCTATTTGTCTTTAGTAGGTATACAGGTTTATTATATTTAATTATGAATCAGATGAACAGGACGTCTAGATGTTGACTAGATTAGACCGGCTATTTTCAGTCAAAACTGTATAGAAAACGTCTGATTACTACCAGTTGTACCGATCTTTTTAAATTCAATTTGGATAGTCTTACTTTTACTATTGTTAATTTCACAACGAAGCTCACCAGAATGGATATGGTCACGAATTCATTTGGTACAGCAATAGTAACAAAGTTATTAAATAAAATTCAAATGGTCAAAATCATATGGTTGTCTTAAATACACTAAAATTTTTTTAATTTTTTGTACAATGTAGAGTTTAAATTATCCAAGAATAGAAGTGCTCTGTGTCATTAGAAAACAGTTAGGAATACCCGTTCTTTACGGTGTTACACACAAAAAAAATTAAAGATTGTTGGTGAATAGTTTATAACAAGCAATGTAAGTTTAAAAAGCAAAATGTTATGTGGACAAATTGTGAAGTTAGTTACGTGAATATAAAGGTACACCTCTGCAGCAAGAACAGCAACATTTACTTTCGTCGGAGGAATCGGAATCCGTACTTTCTTGGAAGACGAATGAAAATTCAGGGTTTTTGAGTTCTTCAATGCAATCGAAATACTCTCTTTCTTTCTGGAGAAGGTCGATTTTCTTCTGGATGACAGCAACTTCAGCCTCTACCTTCTCGATGAGAGCTACCCTCAGGCTCCGTCTCTTCTGGTAGTTCGATTCTTCGTCGCACTGGGACTTGGACCGAGAACAGCCCGAGCAACAAGGAGGGCAAGGGAAGCCCAAAGAGTTGAGATAAGCGGCTTTACAGATCTTGCCGTCGGCCAAACCTCCCGAACCAGCGAGGTGCTTCAGAAGATATGCCGGACACTTGGGGTTCGTTCCCGGTGGCACCTCCAGCCCCATTTCTTCGTATAAATCCGCTTTGCAAGAGTTTTTCATGTTTTTGGTCGGTCTGATCCGTCTATTGCACAATCTGCACACGGATCTCTCTTTACAGCAGTCGCACAATACCATTATCCTTATTGTTCTTGTCTTACAACAATTTTATGTGGAGTTGGGTGCCATTGTGTTAACATGTGTTCTACAAATGCATAGATTATAAAAGTGCATTAAATCATAATTTAAACAAAATTGTTTTCCTCAATTTACATTTGTCTTTTAATCGTTAATCATTTACAAATATTTCAATGTTTTATCAAAAAGTCACATAGCGAAGTCGGCGAATATTCCAGATAATTTGTTGTACGGATCGTAAAAGTTCGGCTCATTGTTGTTCATACTTTCCGACCCAATCCCCTATTTTTTGTAACCCCACCCTTGTGAGAGGACTTGTTTTTCTCTTTTATATTTATAAAGGAAAGTTGGTCGAACATCAATCTTCTGATGCAAGTTTCGTTTCAAGTTACTACGAAGCGTATACTGTCCTGCTTTTCAATGATCAAAATTTATAATTATTTCAATCTTTTTAGATTATTAAAATATAAATTAAAAAGACGAAATCGTACATGCGACATAAGAACAAAATACGTGTTTTATTTAGTCATAAAATAATGCGATGAAATACACAGTTATTATAATATCTGCATAAAAACAGGTCATTTTTAAAAACGAAGCATATGAGCATGCTTCAGGAGCATATGTCATTAATCATGGGTCGATTAAAAAAATACTAATATAAAATAAGTCTTACTTTAGAGCAGCAGAGTCGGAGGTTTCGCGAGAATGGAAAGCTTCAACTGCCCCCCGATGTGCAAAGCCGAGGTGTACGAAATGCTCGGGATGCCGTATCCACCGGGATCGCGAGCTAATCCTCTTTGCCCAGCCGCCATCATCGGAAGTCTGCCGAAAAACAAGGACGGAACTATATGCAGGGCCGATTTTCTGAAGGCGATGGGTTTGGCCGGTAAACGTTGCATCCCGACTTGTAAATGCCCAAGGGCGGCCAAGCAAGGGCACCGGAGCACGAAGGGCGTGTGTGACAAAGCTTTGAAAAAAAGCATGAAATGCCGACAAGAAATCAAGAAAAAAAGGCAGAAGATCGAAAATGAACTTTGTTTGCTGAAACAGGAGCTGGACGTCGTTCAAAGCGAGCTGAGATCCTTGGACCTTCAGAAAAAATTGCTAACATGCTGCGACTCGTAAAATTGCTCGCCTTCAATGAGTAAGCCACCAATTCCAGGGAAAATTTTAATATATGCTTTAGAAAAAAGTGAACATTATTTTTTTAAGAAATCTCTAAAAGAAATTTATATCATATGACATTATTAAAAAATAATAGTTTGCTCACGAATCACATCAAGTCCTGGATATGACTTGCGAATTTTTTTCTTAGTTTACTTTGTTCTAGTTTTGTTTATGACACATAAGGTCTTAAAAAATAAAAATAAGCTCCATAATTGTTTCTAATGTAACATTAGTTTTTAAATGTTATTTAATAATATTTATCTGTACCTCTAATATCTGTGTTCCCTATATCTGCTAATATTTGGAAGATTTACGTTTATTTAATGAAGAAACGAATTTTTCTCAGAGGTGTCTATCTTTCTACAAGAAGTTGCTTTCTTTTTTTTCTTATGCAGGTCAGTTTCATAGAATATATTGTACTTTGTGGTCTCTTTTCCTCTGAATATAGTCCTCATCGGTCATCTGCTGGTAGTCCAGAAACATTCTTGGTGCGGACGTAAGTTTAGAAAGTGGGGGTTTTATGTTTCGAATGCGCTACAGACTATCGTACCTTTCCACATTTGTGTTGTTCAGTACAATTGGCTCGATCCTGCTGTTAAGAAGTAGTACAATATTTCTGCACTTCTTTTTCCTCTATCTTCTCGAGGTTATGTATCCATTGATCGGTTGGTTTCCATCCTAAAATGATATGGATGGCTGTTTATTTCTCCTCATTGCATAACTTAGGATCATCATTACCTATGTAGATCAGATGCCAGTACTCAGTGTACAGCCCTGCGTTTAGCCCTCTCAACAATCCCACCAAGCATACCATTCAAAACTTAAATAACGCAGTTTTTTTTATATTAGCTAATCACTCAAACATAGTAAATTTTTATATTTTTTCATAAATCTTGTATTGTTTAAATTTTGTGGGTTATTACGTGGGACGAGTTGTGCTTCTATAGAAAATCGTGAAACAACGATAAACTTCTTATATTAAAAATGAATAATATAGTCACAAAATTAAGATTAATAGTTATTTGTTACAATGCCAAAGAAAAGGGAGAGAATGTCTCCCTTATAATTACAATTGTGGCCAAAAAAGATTAACGTTTTTGAAATATTATTTTCGCTAAGATTACACACAAGTAATAATTAAATAAACCTTTATTAATGGGCGCCAACTGGCAAAAAATCCAGCACAGATATTTCCAACCTTTTTTTAAATATGTAACGTTCTTTTTTTCTTCTTTTGATTGTCCAAACAAGGAACCATGCGGCCTGGCTAAAGGATACGCATCAAATAGGTGGATTTGAAAATCTGTTTTCACCCTTCTTTTTTTTGTAGTTAACCTGGCATATTACCCATAAAGAATTTTTTTCACCTTAAAAAGGATAATGTGTGAAAAATATTCAAAAGACTAATATGGAGGTAAAATTAATTAGAATAATACTCTAACACATTCAAATAAATGGCATTACTTAATTAAATAACTATTGACTCATCTTACCAATATCAATGTGTTAAGTTATATTAAAACCGACGTTTAATTTTCAAGCAATAGCTGTTTTGAAGCCTGTATTTGAAGAAGGTCGATATGAAATACACACCAATAGACCAATGGAATGCCGCGTTAGTAGAGACTCTCATTCGCCTAAAGTTGGTGACTTCTCTACGGGTTTTCTCCTTAATCCAAACCATGTTCGTAATCCGTGTAAACCCGGCCATTCGGAAATCATGGCGGCAGGTAGCAAGGGGCTAAAATTTATTTCAAACCATCCCTAATCTGTTGAACTCGATATTTTAACAAATAGACAAAAATAATCGTACCAACTAATAAAAAAACAAAACTTGTGGGCTGTTTAATCTTTAGGACTAGAAACGATCTTTAAAATATTTTAATTTAATTTGGAACCCTTTAACGTTTTAGAAAAACACATTACTGTATTTATTTTTTTAATTTTTAATTTTGTTACAGCAAAAAAACTATTTTAAGATTTCAAAATACATTCAAAATACAAAAGTATATATATATATATATACTTTTATTATATATAGACTTTTATATTATATATA
>CM077105.1:2867460-2923229 GCA_039619505.1 Cimex hemipterus | reverse complement strand
TATATATACTTTTATTATATATAGACTTTTATATTATATATATATAGACTTTTTTTAAACGTGGGATTAAACATTTTTTATGATAAATTGTAATGATTGTAGTTCAAAATCGATTACAACAACCTTGTTCCACCGTGCTTTTTATCCCATTTTGTCGGAGACATCTGGCAAAAACTAGGGAAAAATCACAACCCGATCTGAGTCAAACTCTTTTATGAAATAGAATAATTCAATTTTTGTTTATAACTACTTATTAACATACATACCGTATAAACTAATTCTGTTTTTTATACATGTCGTATATTAAAGGCCTGTATGTAATGGATATTTGAATAATTACAAAAATGTTTCCGAGAAATCGGGTCACAAACAGCTTTGTTCATGCGGATCAGCGCGCCTGTTTTCTTAATGAATGTAGTTTAAATCGATTTCGCAAAAGACCACCGAGCTTTTTATCCCGTTTAGTAGGAGACATCTTCCTCAACTACAATTACAAATTCTCAACAGTTTTGCCCCGTGTCAAACGTTTTTATTAAAAAAATATTTGCGTTTTAGTTTGTCAAATTCGTAATAAAAAATATTAACAATAACAAAAACAAACCCTCAAAACTCTCGTAGTTTGCAAAAAGACCTGAAATTAAAAGAATGATGCACAGTCCTGACCGAAGACTACAGAAGACTCCATGATAAGAGTTTCAGAAAGTAAAGTTATGTCGGATATTTATAAATTTAACAAGAAAGATAAGGAAGAAGTGATATTTAACCCCATATGCATTAAAAGAAAGAACTTTTTTTCAATTGAAAAGCACCGGTTAATATGCTTGGGGAGAAAAGGATGGATCCTTACAGCAGATAGGCCGGTCCACAGACTTGGCCGACGACTACTAACTAGGGTTGAAGGTTGTCTGGATGCAAAACATTGGCTGGGAGTTAACGGCTGACTGAATACTGGAGGATGATTGAAAGCTGGAGGTTGAATATAAGCAGATGAAGTATACGAAAGAGCAAGAGAGGATAGGCTGACTCAGCGAAAACCGGTTGGATTGAAGCCATTAAATGTGCAATTTCCGATTCCAGAGAGGTTTCGGATTGGAACGCGCGTTCATATTAACATAACAATAATAATTTTTCTTTTAAGTATGAAGTAGACGCAGTAAACTTTCGAATGAACTGAATGTCGAAAAGTCTGGCAGGTTTTTAAAAGCTTACCACTCAGTGGTATGACTCAATTCGGCAGTTGACATATTTCTTCCTGAAAACAGTAAAATATGAAAGGTGTTATGAAATATATCAGGTTGCTCCTTAAATCAAATGAAAAAATATAGATTTATTGGTTCGAAGCACTGATAGATTGATTGTTGATTATTAAAATATACAAAAGTTTTTTTTATGTTTTTTAAATATACAGTCAATAAGTTATACTGGCTTATTTAACATTTCTCCAACCTAATTTTTTGTTTAAGATTCGAATTTTAACTTCTGAGCTTATTTTTCTCGATGAAATTGACAAAAAGCTGGCCAGATGTTTCATTTACTTACTCGCATGACCAGGCCCAAATCAAAGACAGACAGGACAAAGTGAACCCCAAAGTCTTTAAAACCTTTGAGGCATTTTTTAAAACTTTATTTCAAAGGTCTTTTCATGATGTCCTTTCAAAGAAAAATTAGGGATTGCGGTTTTTAAAAATCCTCAATTGAAAATTGGTCTACACTGCCCTCACAAAGAGTAAGCTTTACAGTACAGTTGTGTAAACGTATAATCATATAGCACGTTTAATTTCATATCATTTGCCAACCATAAAACCACATCCAAATAATAAGTTTGAGACATTTCGAAAAACAGTAAAATCAGCCAATTTAGAAAAATTATTATTCCTAACAAAATCCGAGCCATGGCTCCGCATCCCCAGATACCACTTGACATCGATCATCTTGCTACACTAAGTGGAGATAGGTAAGTCTAATAGCTAAATAATTACAAAATCATGTTAACAATTATTGACTGGAATCAAAAGTGGCGTATGAAAGTAAATCCCCTGGTTGCATTCAGCTATCGCGGAAGATTTGACACAAAACCATGCAGCTCTGGTACCTAAAGTTGTTTCTATTCAATATTTAAGCAACAGAAACATAACAGTGATCTGGGTAAATAGCTTTTGGAACTTGAACCCATCTTCATGCCCGTTCTTGACGAGAGTTCTTCATTTCACTCTTCAACAAAAGGTTGTTCTTCACATCTCCGTCCTATTTAGCAGTATGCGCCACCTGGGTTCTGAAAGTGGTTCACAATTAAAAAGGCCCCAAGTCTACCAAAAGTTTTCTGCGGATCATGAACGCGCATTGGAATAATCGGAACGCTGAAATTCACCCTCATCAAACTCGTGTGGTACTGGTGAAACAAGCATATGTAAAATTGAATAAACGCGTAACTCAGCACCCCAATACCATCTTCACTGATTTTGTCAGGTGGCTGCCATTGACAAGTGAATTTACACGGAGCATCATGTAGCCATCCTGTGTAAATAAATTTCCAGAGATCATTCGTAAAAAATTTAGTTTGCAAAACGAATTCCAATTTAGGAGGACAGCCATAGGATTGAAACCTCCACATATGTATCAAATCAACTAGTGGTAATGCTTGCATGTACTACTCATAATTTACCAATCTATATATGACTAACGTCCAATGATGTTATCTGAATTAAAAAAATAATTGATAAAAAAAGTTCACTAAAGGTTTTTCCTGCTAGGTTTGATTAAGATACATCTAACCTATATTTCACTCATAAAGCTCTACCCATATAAT
Source organism: Cimex hemipterus (assembly GCA_039619505.1). Lineage (NCBI taxonomy): Eukaryota > Metazoa > Arthropoda > Insecta > Hemiptera > Cimicidae > Cimex > Cimex hemipterus. The sequence goes on along the minus strand of CM077105.1, from coordinate 2,920,423 downwards.
TTCTCTCAAATATACATTGACATCTTCGACCAAAACTGTAAAACGGAGGACGTCGCCAGGAAACGGTTCCTGATTTACAACCAGTTGCCCCTCTTCGTTTCCGACTCATAGTGAAACTGCTGATCCCGAGTATGAGTTACTCTCAGTAGTCACGGGTTAGGAAATCGTCTATTGAACTGACACGTTAAAAGGCCGATGTTGGATTTCCAATATCCGAAAATCACTACGTTGGTGGTGGGAAACATGACTTTTAAGTTGTTTGTTGCCCTGAACGAAAAGAATCGTTAAAACGTCAAGATTGTCAATGGGAAAAAATATCGACTATACGTCAGGAACTGTCAGCAGTTGTAAAATAACGAGGGGTTAACTTAAATGAGATAGGGAGACTTATAAACGAATTTCCAATCCAAGCAGTAAGCAGTTAATACTGCCACTTTCTTTTGATATCGATTTTTTTTGTACTGTTCCTGTATTGAACTTCCTTAGATTGCCGTGATTTAGCGAATCTTTTTGAATCTTGCTTTCTTATTTCTTACAAGTTAACAAAGCTAATTCCAGCGCATTGATTCCATTTATAAACAAAGGATAAATTTGACAAATTGCTTGCAGTTTTCTTTGTGCCATACAGAGTTAATATCCGTTGGTTTTCGAATTGATAAAAAAAAATTCACCATAATTTTTTTACAGATTTCTTCCCATGATCTGTGGTATGAGCCTGCAATTAGATCCTAACCAATCATTTTGATCTGTTTGTCATTGTTGGGCTGGTCTAACAAACGCGTTTAGACATTTCACCACTTTCAGTGGCAGCGTGATTCAGCACTCTCAACACGACACGGAAGAATGGCACAATTATACAGAAGACAAACACCTTGAGTGAGTAGAAAAACTTGGATTGAATATGTAAAAATTATTATTTGCATTGTACATATTATCTTGTTTCCATATTCTACATGTATTTTTTATATTTAAACAACGTTTGTAAATCCCAGGCCCTGAAGATGATCTCAATAAAAGATCGAAACGTTGGTGCGATAAAGAAAATGCTTTTCCGAAACCTACATCACACCAGACCGTATCTCACATTTTCTGAATAATTATCGATTAAGGGTCACATATACCGTTTAAATTTTCGTATTTCATCTGTTTACAGTTATTGGTAATGTTGGGATCCATCTTTAAAGAAATTTGAAACCATTTATTAAAAATTTAAGATTTTGTCCTGATATTGGCCTTAAATAGGTCGAAAGATTCGGTGACAAAAATAGCATTCGTTTTTCCTCTAGACGATGCAGATATCCAGAGCATTCGTGATTTAAATTTAATTGTTAAATACAAAAACTATATTTTGCAAATTGAAGAATTTTCAACCGTAAACAGGAAAATTCAGGGCCACACCAATATAAGTAGACCAAATCATAAGATCTGTTATTGAACGGTACAGTTTATATAGATCACACAAAAAGGATGAGACCTTCTGTTTTTTAGTTTTGTGAAAAACTTTCATTAGAAACTATCATAGACACATTAGAGGTGTGCGCACTCTTATTATATATTCGTATTAGTTTCGCCCGATAATTAAATTAAAAAACCCTTTAATAATTTCGTATATTTTTTATTTTAAAAAAATTTCTATCAATTTTTTTCAACATTACAAAAGGCAGAGGAATCGATGCGCAGCGGAATTCATCTCGGAGGGCGACCAGGCGTGAATCAAAGCGATATTGCTTTTCATCTTCCAAGCTGACTCGCCCTCTCGGATTGTGTGCGTTTTTTTTTTTTTAATTTCCTGCCTCAACCAATGTTTATTGGTGGTTTGTAATTTTATTTGTGAAGTTGACAGATTTTTTTATTCAAAAGTAAAACCAAATTGGTTGAAATTTTATACAAACAATGCACAATGTTGCAAAAGTTGGAAAAAACGGTCCCCTTTTTTTAATTGCATTACTACTGTACGGAAACAATTTGTATTATAACCGCATTAAAGTTGGAATTTATTCTTTAAGAGTTTTTAAATTTAAAATTTAATGGTCTGTGATTTGCAACGAGCTTTACAGTAGAAGGCTTTTTTTATTCTGACATTTATATACTCGCTCGGTTCATTGTTGAACAAATTCAATAAATCCAAAACTTTTCTTAAATTTATAAAAATATTGAGGCCTCCTTAAAGTTTTTATAATAATTTAGCCGATATATTTTCTGAGCGAACAATATATTGTACAATTAAACTTGGTTCATTCGAAAATTTTGTAACCGTGAAGACTGATAAATTTTTCGTTATGTCTTTTATCTCTCTCTATTTTTATCTATATTTTCACAAGTATTGGTATGACAACAATACTTTCCTCTTCCAGCTTTTGTTCAATGCGCTGTTAAAACTTCCGCTTGGCGAAACTCAGAACGCTGACGAAAGCAGTGCCCTGGTTGCTTTAATGTTTAATTTATAAGAAGAACACTAGAATAGTGCTTTGGCGAAAGCATTTCTACCCGGTTCTTACTCGCCCCCGAGGTTTTATTAGGGAAAAGGGAAAAAATGTCAAACACCCTCCCTTTTAAAAACACTTTGCCGTTGAAGGAATGGAATCCGGCGTGACCCTCGGGCGTTAATCTCTCTCTTTTAAATAAATAAAACGAGCTGTTTGTTAATACTTTTATTAAATAAACGACTGGATGTTCAAGTCGAGGCAGGGAGGGTTTTTAATATGGATAATCAATCAAGAAATGGCTTAGCGGGGTGCCATTTCCCGTCAGGCCCCTCTTCAAACTTCAACGTACCACAAAAGTAATTACGTTTGTAGTATTAAGGAAGGAAGGTTTTTCGGGAGGGCAACATGGATTTTCCAATATTTTTAATATTTTTTTTATTTTTGTTTAATGTTAATCCATGAAGGTTTTTTTTAAAGTATTGTACGTTATCAAGAAATGACGTTTTTACAGTATATAGTTTTATCTTTTTATACCTAGCGTGTTTTTAACTATTACGAGATGTATCGTCTACTGTTTGCAATTAATTTTTGGCATCATTCAGGTAGCTTTTTATACCTCCTTTGATCATTCTTTGAACACTTTCAAAATTTTGTAATGGCCGAAATAAAATTAACCACAAGGTAAATGTCCGGTGTGTATGGCGGGTTTGATAAACCTTCCCAATTCACATTAGTTAATAATTCACTAGTTTTTGTGGTCCGCTTGATCGTTTAATATATTTCAATTAATTAAGGTGGTTAGTTGAGATAAAAGAGTCAGTGCAACGTGCGAGATTCGAACCCACGACCTTCGGCTTGATACGGCGCTACTCCATCAATTGAGCTATCGTGACTTCGATCCACTTGGACATTAACTTCCCATTTCAACTCCACCTTTCGAGTTTTTCCTCCTTTTTGCCATCATCCCCCTCGTCACACTGACTCTTTTACCTCAACTAAAAACATTAATTAATTGAAAATAGTTAATAATCCTCAACGTAACATGGGGCAGGGGTTGCAGTGGTGAAAGACTAAACCTTTTCTGTTAGCTAATGTAGGCCCTTTTTTGCTTTATTTGAAGGTTTAGCTGTTTACAGAACAGTTCACCATTAACTATTTGCTCTTGTGGTAAAAATCAAAAGGGGCCGGAGCTGTCTCACTAAAAGTACAGCGTACTTTTGTCGTGCATTTCCTTCTTTTTATTTTTTTTTATTTTTTTAAACAACTGAGGGTCGTTGACCGAGTTGACAAAAAGGATCTTCATGGACTATGTTATTGCATGTGGCCCATTTTTCATTTCAATAAATGAAAAACTGGGTCGTGACAACAAATGAATGAAAAGAAAATTGAGACGCGATTCGCCAAATTCCTTCGCGTGGTACCCATGTAGCGTGTTTTTAAACATGCCCAAGGCTTTGGACGTTGTTTTCAAAGGCTGTATGACAAAAGTTTACGCTAACATCTCTCCTAGTTCTCGGGGCGGTTAAAAAGGGATCTTTTTTCTCTCCTATGCCTCAATATGTTGTCGTCAACGTTAAAAGGGCGTCCTATGTGCGCACCATCGTACATTTACAACCTCAGTACCAAACACTGCACACTAAATGTTAATAGCAACAATTGCATTGTTCCCTTTTTGAAGTTTACAATGTAAACAATGCCTTAAATGCGTGTCAAGATGATTTTTTTGATGACCATACAGTGATTTTCCGAAAATAGATGGAGTAAAAATTGCAACGTTTGCAGATGACACCGCGGTGATATCACTAGGACCGACTATCAACCATTCAACCAAAATCCTCCAAAATGCATGTAATAAGATAAACGAATGGACAAAAAAATGGAAAATCAAGCTAAATCAACATAAATCAGTTCATCTGATCTTCACAAACAAAAAGGTGGACCATGTGTGGACTATACCATACAGCAATACAGCTAAGTATTTGGCAATGAACTTAGATGCCAAACGGAGATGGAAAGAACACGTGAAGAAAAAAAGGACAGAGATAGGTTTAAGGTATATAGGACGTGGCTCCAATCTTACTATACAAAATAAAATACTATTATATAAACAAGTCGTAAAGCCCATGTGGCTGTATTGTATACAACTATGGGGTTGCACCAAACATAGCAATATTAAACTCATACAAACACTCCAAAATAAAATCCTACGTAACATGGTCAATGCACCTTGGTACATAAGGAATAAGGACTTACATAGGGATCTTAAGATCCCTGAAGTCACAGCGAAAGATTTGCCGCCAAACACCAGGCTCACCTCAGCCAGCACGAGAACGTGGAGGCGTCCAAACTCTTACATAACCGAAACATGGTCAGAAGATTAAAACGAACAAAGCCATATGAACTTGTGTAGATAACAGGGAATAGTGAATAGTGAAATGTAAATCTTATTGTACCAATGGGTTTATAAGAATGTAAATATTGATTAATTCTATAATATTATTGCAAAATTGATGGTTGGTCCAATAAGACCAGTTTTAATAAATAAAAAAAATATTAAAACAAAATGCTTGTCAACAAAAGATATGACTATTAAATTATTCATATTCTAAAGAAGTTAAAAGCATGAACTGAGAAGAAATAAAGCCTTTTAATTTAGATCAAATATAAATATTAAACACTAATATTTATAAACTAAAATAATATACATAAAAATATAAACATTTGGTTAATGAATCCTATAATTGAAAAACGACATTAATTTCTTGGCAAACAAAAAATTCATTACTTATTTATGTTATATGTTATATTTAAACTTTATTTGGTTGGTTCGAGATTTTACACCCATCATCTGCAACTACAATTTTAAAACACATAAGATTGAATTAGTATTTTACAACATTTTTCTAAAAGGTTAACTTATACAATTTCTTTTAAAAGATATTTGACCACTTTGTATTTGAAATATACGTTTATTTACATAACATTCTGTATTGTTTTAATTCATATTTCAAAACGGAGCCTTTACTTGCTGGAAGGGAGCCAAGAAATTTCATTTTTTGTTTATGTGATGTATCTACGCTATTTTTTTATAGTATGCATTTTTTAAATTATCATTTTTTTTTGCATTTCAGAAGTTATTTATAGGGGTTAAAGGTTTGCGAGAAAATTAAAATTTTTATTTATGTATTTTTAATTAAATCTTTTAAATTTGTTATTTTAAAATAATTTTTACGATTTTTTTATTTCGGAATATAATACGGGTATTTGATTGCAATCGTTTTTTTTTTTTGTTTTTTTTTTAATTTCACTTTCTTTCGGACTACTTGTTATAATATATATTTTGGATTCTAAGATTTCCCTTTCGAAGGGGTTCTATTCGAAATCAAAAAGTGTGTGGGCATTGTAAATTGCATATATGTTTTGAGTAGTTTATGTAAAGAGAAAGAGCTGTTTTTTAAATTTTATATCATTGCTACGGTTTTTTATACCACATTCATCACAATTAATATAGTCATATTAAAACTAAGTCATAAAATGCCTTATGCTAATTAATTAATAAGAAGAATTATTAAGAACAGGCAATTTATTGGCGGTGACAAGTTGGCAGGAACCAATTTCATTAACATCACACTGTTTATCTACTTGGTGTAAACGACTATTTTGTAATTAGATAATTAATTTTCTAATGAATCACTTGGACATATTTATGTTTTCTGTAATATACTAAATTATCTTATAATGATTTCATTATTTCAATTTTGTTTAAGCCAACATTGTTAATTTAGAGTGTTTGTTTCATTTCAATGTTTATTTTGTACATTTACCATGACCAAAGTTACAATGAATTTATAATCGTCCGTAGACTAGAGCTATATCCATACGGTCGTACGAACATTTGCTTGTCTATAACAATACTTATGTAAGAGCGTAAACAAATTATTATTTTATTTGTATAAAAGCTTGTTTTTTAATTAATATCAAGAACAAGACCAATAAAATTGAAGAGAAATCCATGAAATAAAGAGAAGGAATAGAATGTTATTTTTTAGAGTTAAGAGTGTTGACCAGTGAATATTAGATAGATAGATAGATAGAGATACTTTATTTAAAAAATGAAAAAAATTTTAGAATTAAAAAATAAAAACACAGTATTATTATGGCATGGTGTTAAAACCGTCATCCAGAGTTCGGAGTGTATAACTATCCCAAGAATATGCTTAATAATATAATTATAAGAAAAGGAGAATTTAAAATATGAACTTCAGTGGTTACAATTATTTACTGGATTTTCGTATTACAAGGTTGAATTGCGATAAGCTTTGAAAATAATAAAAATGACACCTCAAAGAACAAAAGGATTCCAACTTACAAGGGGTCCCCCACAGGCAGATTCGTATTTACAAAAAATTATATATGTGAATACAAACAGAACAAAATAAAATAAATAATAAATAAAACAGACTACAAAAAGAAACAAAATAAGACCAACAGAATATTGATTCCCTACATTCCAATGTATTCATACCGGTAAAACCAGGCTTTCTGAGCAAAATCAACCAGACCCTGGCAATCGGAGCCGTTCAGAAGTGCTATGAGCTCTTCCCTCGTCAGAAAACCCCTACCCACATACAGATAACTCAATTCGTTCAGGACTGAGCATCTAGCAAGAAAATGAAATGCAACCTCACGATCACCTGAGTTACATAGAGAGCACACTGCAGTGGCAGAAGTACTCCCACCAGCGGAAAAAAGAGAACGGATCATCATTTTCTGGAGCAGAAAAAACATTGCATGGAGTTAGGGAGTGATTCTACTCCTTGTAGAGCTGGAATCTATTTGAGTTCACAGCACGAGAAATACAACTCTCTCGATGACGAGTCCCCATAATATGAAGAAGATTGGAAAACATTTCAGACCACGCTGGAAAATTATCCAAAGAGAACCGAGCCACATTATACCTCTCCGCAAGAGAATTCCAGGATCCGAACCAGGATATGTTACGCTTAATAACTTCAAGTGATGAAATTTTTGCCAGGCGAGAATCAGGAGCTTGAAGCGATTTCAAAATAAACTTAAAATGTAACCTTAAAGTATAAACAAACAACAATTCTATGCAAGTCTCAATATACAACATATAATTAGGAGTTGATGATGGCAGGGCAAACAACTTACGTACAAAAAAAACGGTGAACTTTTTCAATCTCTTCATATTCGCGATAGCCCCAAACCTGACCTCCATAGCAAAGAATTGCTCGACAAACGGCTGTGAAAATTTGATATTTACTTTTTATTGGAACAAGGTCGTTTGAAATTAAGCCAGACCAAACCTTATTTATAGCCAGTTTTGCTGCCATGGCTTTCTTCTTTACATGTTTGACCATTGACAGTTTTGGAGTAAGCGTTACTCCCAGATAACAATACTCGCTCACTACTTCAATTCTCCTATTCCGCAACACCCATCTCTCATTTTTCCCCAACCTTCCACCTGCACGAAAAGCCACAATCTTTGACTTGCCAAGGTTCACCGTAAGGCTCCATTGATCGCAATACTCCTCTAGCTTTTTAATATTTCTTTGGAGGGTAACCGGTGAATCCGTTATCAAAACAATGTCGTCGGCGTACAAGAGAATTTTAACGACAACCAGTGAATATTAAGAATGCAATCATCTTCATGGTGCTGTGTTATAGGGTGATGTTTTAAGTCCCCTATTATTTTTCATGTTCTTTTCCGATATCACTCAACATTCATTCTCTGCCATATTATCATCAAATAGGGGTAAAAATTTCTTAAAAATAATTGAACTTGTCTTACTAACATTCTTGGATTGAAAACCATGAAAAGTTAAACTTAATAAGTAATAAATTAAATAAAAACAAAATTAAAAGTAATAATTGTAATTACTTAATCTTACCGCCTAACCTTCATATTTCCTTTCTTAAATTATTAATTGCTTCTAGGTCTTTAGTATGATCTTAGGTTTTTTATTTTGTTTTTGCCAGAGAATATATATTCTGAAGAAGAACATAAAGAAATCTGTTAAAGCAAATAGATAAATTAGATGGATTATGAGTGAGTAGAAAAGCTCAAACTAAAAAACTAAAAAACTAAAAAACATACTGCTAAATTTTAAAATACATTTCTTAAAATTCTGTTTTGAACAATCTTGATCAGCCAGTTTATCGAATCGTCACACCGGGCAATACAGATTTGTGAGATTAAAAATCTGACCATCTACCCGCGAAACACTTGGTGTGACGGATTGACGTAAACTCATAAAGCCAAATCTGCTACCTCCGAAAATAATTTAAGAATGAAAGAATAATAACGATTAAAATTCTCCTCATTGATGGATCCTGACAGTCCCGCTGAAAATTCATCGGAATAAAGGGTGAATTATTACCAAACGAAAAAAGTTCGTACGATAATCATTTGGTTTAGGGCGTACACAGGAGGGAGCCTCTTCGAAAATTGATTCGGATTATTGCGTCACCCTTCATTACAGTAAGTCTTGTTTTTATCAACGAAGTATTTTATTAAATTCTTAGAGCACTCAACAAATCCAGTTACAGGTTATGCATAGTAGGATAACTTGATTACGAGTTCGCCTTGGAAACAATTAAGATGATTAAATTTCGTTTATGAAGAGATGTGATTTATTTTATGTCTTTCTTAACACTTTCAATGCAGGATGGTTTTGCTCAAAAATCCGTTACGGTATATGCTAGGCAAAACATATTTTTTTGATAAAGTACATATTAACATTATTTAGGTCTATAAACATCATATTTTGGTGGAAATTTTGGAAAATCAATCGAGTTTATTGGAAGTAAATTTACATCCTCAACTCATAAAAGTCCGCAAAATTGCCTGGCGAAAATAACGTTTTCTACGACGCTCAATACTAACAAGTTTGAAATGCTTATTTTAAAGGATAATTTTTTTTAAATGAAATAAAAATGTTGATATTATGTACAAGTTATATTATGATACATGCGTAATTAAAAATATTAATTAAAATAAATTGCACTAAATTAAAATTATAGTACTGTAACATATATAAGATACATACATACACACACACGTGAACTTATGAATCATGTAAACTAAACTTATAATTAAATTTTATTATGTTTCGTGGTCTGCTTGAATAGATAAATTCTTTTCAATTAATTAATGTTTTGGTTGAGATAAAAAAAGTCAGTGTCAAAAGCGGGATTCGAAGCCAAGACCTTCGGCTAAATACGCATCTGCTCTACTACTTGAGCTATCGTGACTTCGATCTACTCGAACACTAACTTCCCATCTTAATCCCGACTAAGCCAAAACTAAGCGTGAAAAATTGAAAAGTAAATAAATTTATAGTGATTTTCGTATTTGCAAAGGTCCTCGCTGGTCAGATTGTAAGATGCATTTCGGCATTTCACAATCGATATGAGAGTGTGCTTTTGGCACACTTCTTTTATTGGTCCAGGATATGGTGATCGGGAAATGGAAAGACAATTAGGCCGAGATAAAGTTTTAAAATAGGAAAGTTTTTATTTTGGATAAAAAATTCAATATCACAAGCGGGATTCGAACCCACGACCCCAAACACCTGGGCTATCGTGACTTCGATCCAGGCGGACACTAACTTCCTGTCTCAACCCCACCTTTTGAGTTTTCCCTTCTTTTTGCCATTTTTATCTCACTAACAACATTAATTAATAGAAACATATTAATTGGTCAAGAGGACCACGAAAACTAGTGAAGTAGTAAAGTTTATCTGTAACGGCAATTTCGAATATGCTGACCGTGTCAGAAGGGAGATAGACCCACTTATACACGGAATAATTCCATAATACCATCCAGTGTACTTTCTCAGCTTTCCTAACCGAATAAGGCCCATTTAATTAAATTTAAGTTTTTATATTTCAACCTACTACGCCATTTTTTTAAATGAAATAACATCCGCTAGTTTGGGAGGTCAGTCTCTCGTAAAAGCCGTGCTATTTCCGACCCGTCAGTAAAGCACCCATGAGCGCCCAAGTCCTATACACGCAGTAGTCCTCGTCCTACACCCTTTACTAATTAGACAGGAAATTCCACTTGAAAGTAAGATGTCGAAGCAATAACAAGTTTAGAAATTTTCATGATGGAAGTGCCATCCTTTCTGCAGACAGCACCTCCGCACCATAATCGACTTAACGCGCCCCACTCAACGCATTAATTGCAAAATATGTGTTGGAGAACTGAGTGATGTTTGCTCTAAGCGAGCTTCCAACGTCACTTCCCCACATTAGTCCTCTAAAGTTGATTTTCTAACAAATTTAAATGACTGGGCCCACTCGGAGTATAGGGACATGAAAACATCCCTACAAATCAAAATATGTAAATAATTTAAATGATAACATTGATAAGAAATTTGAATACAGCGTTTTAATTTAGAAAATTTGGAGGAGGTGATTTTAAGTGAATTAGTGCTTCTTTGACCCAATTGTCGCCCCTGCTCTAATACATAGTGCCGATAAACTTGATGCGTCAATTTTCTCCAAAACTGCTGAACCTTCCGCTTCAATCGGCCCTTTGTGCAGATCAATGGGTGTAATTGGTTAATGCCACCTATTAGGCAAATTGTTAAAGTCAGGTTTAAAAAGCATAACCTCTAATGATTTTCAATATGCGATCATTAAAGTTTCATCAACAGTCATGAGAGTCATTAAAGTTTTTTCTTCAAACCACCGCATTAATCAATGAGCACGCGTAAATGATTTGCGTGTTTACACTCTTCCACAAATGGAACAATGATGTGACTGTTAGCACCTAAAAGAATGATGACAAAGCGACCGTGGGAATGTTTGTGGAAAATGCTAGATTAATCATAAGACGGATGATCTTGCACGCCCACACATGGAAAGCAGCCAAGTAGGCGTAATGGTCTATATGATGCGGGGTTTTATGTTACACCAGCCGAAATATTTCGCACTGTTAGATTTTTAAAAAAGCAGCTGATTAGCGACGCACCCTTAAAAAATTAGGTTATTAACGAAATTATTAAATAACGGACGTCTAAAAATTTATTGGAGGAGGGGTGGAATTTTAAATGAGGATAATCTAAGAAGCAAAGATGGAAGTAACATTTCCTGTCAGATTTTCTTTTCAACGTCAAATTAATATTAGCCAAGAAAAAGTTCTAACTTAACCGATAGCCTATATGCTATTTCAGCCTTAAAACAATTAGGCTATTATTTTATCGTTTTCATATTTCCAACTTGAGCGTTCTCCAAACAAAGCAAAACTTAAAAATCCTAGGTACCATGATCGTACTGTGTCGCAGAGAAGAAGGTACAATATTTACTACCTTTTCCTTCTTTTTCATGCAAATTAACGGCTGAACTTTCGAGGACTGTGCAACAAGTACTATTGCACAGCACTCCTTGGCCAACGAAGTCTTCAACAAACGAAGTGTAACGATTTGTAAAAAACTAGTGATTTTGATAATAGGAGAGAACAAAGTCAGAAGGCATCAAAAACTACAGGAAATGGTAGATATTTCAGCATAAATCGTGTACTTGGATATCAGAAAAAACTGCAGTTCTTTTACTCCACAAATGGTGAAAGAATTTAAAAAAAACTGAGGACATTCCATATGATCAAATACCTCAAAGAAGAAAAAAGATAAAATTTACCTATATTCCCAGGGTAAATTGACAATTTTTATATATTTTTGGAAAATGACCCGAATGTTAAGTGAAATAGCAACCGAAGTTTTGGGGGATGTAAGTAGACTATGTACGGCCAGATTCAGGTTCAGGTTAATCGACATCCATAGCCTTGCCAGCGGCTCTTTTGTGTAGGATCTGCTTGTGGATTTTCCTGTCCTGGTTGCAAGAACCTACATCTACATTGACCTTCACAAAAACACAAATGTGTTCTGCAGTCTCCTTCTCTTCCTGGAAATATCTACTATCTAGTTTCTTCTGTCTGTACTCCTGTCCGGTGCATGGGCTCAAGCCTGTATTTCTTCCCCAGTACAAGGTTTTGGCCTCAATAAGAATCCATTTTAAAATGTATTTTTTTGCCGCAAGATATTAGGCCACAGTAGGGTTCAGGACCTAGAGACTCCATGGTGGTTATCTCTTTAGCCAAGAAGTCAACTTTTTCCTTGCCTTTATGCCTCGAATGCCCGGGGATCCATCCCATACCAGCAACAGACAGACAAATGGGTGAGCGTGAAATCCCGAGGTTCATCACCCACAGACCACAGAAGGAAATAGGACGATCTGCCAATTACCATCTCCTTCGACGAAAGAAGCACCCGTCACGCAACAACGTACAATCAAAATGGAAGTTTTACGCATCCTCGCTGTAAGCACGACATTACTCCTTCTGACTTAACTGTTTATATAAAGCTTTGATACATTGAAAAACAGTTTTGTTTCGACAACCTCGGCCGCAAATTGAATATAAAAAAGAATTCCACTGTGAGCCTCCTCCTTCAAACTACCGCTTCATCCGACCAATAACTTTTATAAAGAAGACTCACTAGAAGAATTATTGGAATTTTATGGATACGAAGAATATTTTGTCTCGACTTCTCCCATACATCTAATTTCCGTTTATAGGCAGTTGCTTAATCCCTGAAGATTGATAGAGTAAGGGTAGAAGTTCCAAAGAAGTAGAACGAAGAATAGGAAAGGAGTTACACTTTGAAGAAGTTACAAGTGATCGTGTGGCATTAGTTGAGAGGATGGCATAACCAGTCATAACGTTACGGCACTATTTTTTTTAAATTTAATTATTATTGAAAAATGCACAAAAAAGGTTACCGCCCCAGAAAAAGGTTCCTCGAGCGCAGTTAATGTGTTAAAGAAAAAATATGAAATATGACAAAAGACAAGACAAAAAAAGCATATTTTCAATATCAGAAAATTAGTACCATCAGGTGATAGAAAATATGGCAAATAACGGAGTACTATGGATTTTAATAGTAAAAATAATTTAGTAACATATTTTTCATTTGACCAAAACATAAAAATATTAATTATTCGAAAGAAATAATTTGGTCAATAGACCAATAAATATAATGGATTTAGTATTTAAATAAGTAATGATATTTTAACAGTATAATAATAATTCTTATTGAATTAAGATTTTAAGATTTACTTTAAAAAAACATCTGTACAAAAACTGTATATAAACTCCATACTGGAAGTGGAGGGTATAATGAACTCAGGTTTTTAAAAAGGTTACTGACATTTTCGTCACCCCTTCCCGAAAATAAACAGGAAAATCAACTAAATGAAAAGGTAGGAAGAAAAGATAATAAACTGTACCTGTATAAAACTGTGTCCATTTATTACAACAAAAATTTAATCAACTAGAGTTTTATTTTTATTCCCTAGTGTTTGTTTGTCTCAAAAGACCAAAATATTTTTTTCGTTTTACCCCAAACTTCTCCCACAAAGCCAAAACTAAACATGGGTATTTTCTTTAGCCGAATAAAATTGAGATTATTAAACAAACTTGGCCGACAACTTTTCAATGAAGAAAAGTTTATTCTCTTTAATTTAAATTAACGCGTCTTCTATGAATTTTCATTGCTTTTCTTTTTGTACTGGTTTTAATTGAAACACTCAGAAAAGGTAAAACAAAGTGCTTTTTATTTTGTCTTTAAAATTGTCTTTAATTCAACTTTCTTAGGAACAGACTTTGTTAAATTGTCTGACCGTTGCCCAATTAGCTTGTAAGCTATCCGACCTTTCAGGTGAAAAAATTACCGTAAAATTGTTCCCATGACAAAAATCCTTCTCAGGATCTCAAATTTAAACAAGATACCAAAACTCACGTAAATCCCGTTAATCTTGTGTTATTAAAACGATAAAAAATAGCAGGTGATGTTAAAGAGTAGAAATTTTGTACTTTTTACCTTGCTCAATGTTTTTTAATATATGTTCGTATTGGCCAAAACAGCTATTTATCAAGAATGCACTATGCAGTAACACATTTTATAATACATAAATATTACAATAAAAAATTTGGCAAGTATGGAATAAAAAAAAGTTTTCATTGTTTAAATAATCCATTTTAACAATATTGCAATATTCAAGTGTAATATATTACAAAAAAATATTATTTAATATAGAATATTTAATTTAAAAATTAATTTACCGTAGTGTTTATAAATTTATGATAGGTAGAAAATTTTGTTTCAACATTATTTTAAATAATCATTATGTAAGGTGTTAGTGAAATAACTGAAAAAAGTTGGTGTCACGAGCAGGATTCGAACCCACGACCTTCGACACAATACGCCTCTGCTCTGACAATCTGTTCTCAACTTACCTATCAAATTTCCCCTCTCTTTTGCCATTTTCAAATGTCGTGTAATCAGGATTAGAATCGCGGAACAAATGAAATGGCCAAGGAGAGCTCTTAGTGAAGATATAGTTCGTTTTACTTATTAAATTTATAATATTTCGTGATCCTATTGACCAATTGCCTTCTTTAAAACAATTAATCTGTAGGTAAGGCAAGGGGATTTGGTGGGGAGTGGATCGAGGTCACGATAGCTCAAGTGGTTAAAGCAGCGGCGATTTGAGCCGAAGGCCGTGGGTTCGAATCCCGCTCGTGACACAAGCCTTTTCATTTCTACCAATATTTACACCACGCTTAATTATTTGAAAGATGTTATTTGGTCAATCAGGCCACAAGATATAATGATTTATGTTAAATGTGTTTTACGCCCTGCTACAATCTATCTGCAGGCCTAGAAAATCCTGACCTTCGTCTATCGCTTCATGCGAGGACATTCTCTTCAGATTTTGTAGATGGATATGATCACGTGGACGAATTGTAAGAAACCAAAGTTTAAACGTTTCAAATTGAATTTTTTTAAATTAAATCAACCTATAAACGTAACAATCTTCTTTTACACCACCACATCATCCGACCAATGCCCCACTTCATTAAGATTTATAGAATTTTATTAATTCAATTTACGTCGTCCAACATGCAAAACCTTCCAAAACAAATTTCCACTTTTTTACCTATTACAAATGTAATAAATTTTTTTCACCCAAGTATAGTTCTAACATTAATCACGAACCCTCTCAATCAGGGAATAGTCTTGAAGAAAAACCAAATTCAATGTTACCGACAAACTTTCGTCCTATTTTAAGGTCATCATCAGAACTTATTAATTTCACAATGTGAAAAACATATTTGTCCAATCGATTTTTAGAATAAATATAACTATAAATAAGTTACAAAACAATCTTAGATATGTGTTGTTGTTTTACGACTGGTGGTTCAATAAATGATTGAAATAGTGAGGAGCGGTCAGGTTAGATGTGTAAACAACTCGTCTCATTTTATTGCTTCGTTTCGACCTTTATTCAGGTCATCTTGAAGGCCTTCAAATTGATTGAAAAAAATATAATTATATAATAAAAATGAATATAATTATGTAAATATAAAGTCACTCATATTCGCTTAATATTCTTGTAGTGACATGTTTTTGCAGTGTATGTGTGGTGAAATCCATGTAAGATGTAAATTTGTAGCTGCAATGTGTCAGGGTGAGAAATGCTGTAGGCTTGGAATTTATCTTTGAAAGTAGGCGGCTTTTTGACTCAAAGAAAATCGGGAATTTGGGATTGTGGGATTTGTAATTCAGCAGATCCCGACTTTCTTAGATTAGTGTCAACATTAATTTCCGTCCTACAAGTCTTCGTAGATGTCCAGGTCTTTTGTTAAGTCCCATAATTTTGCTTGGGGACTTCACGTCATTCCGCTGTCTAGGTATAGTCCCAAGTATTTGACTTGAACGGAAATCATTGTATCTTTTGATGTACAATGATGGGCAAGAATATTTTATAATGTGAACGTACACTGAGTAGATTTATCTTCATAGCCCTTTCTCCCACTTGTTGCACCTTTTTTCGATAAAAACAAGGTGTTCATGGAGTTGGAGGTGTCTTGATACGATTCGAGTTAGTGGATTAATTTCGGTGATGATCGTATTAGACCGTATAGGTAGGTTAGCCGGATATAAAGGATGGGACCAAGAATGGTCCCTTGTGGGACTCCTTGTTATTTGCGAACGCACCCAAAACTAAACACTTTTCGCGCACTTTTCGTAGTAGTTAGGTTCATGCCGATTGTTACTTTTGACAGTAGTAGTTTTCTGTTTCTGCTTTTCCCATTTTCTTTAGGTGGTAGTTCAAATAGCCATTGAGGCCAATAATCAAACAATAATCAAATCTTGCTTAGAGAGAGAGAAACGTAGATCTTTGCCTTCAATTTTGAGAAATTTATAAAACTCTTTGCTTCCATTCCGATGCTCTTGTCCAAGTTGAGTTTTTCTTCTCAAGCCACTTTTTCAGTTCCAGCTTCAGTACAATATCCAGTGTTTCTTTTCTACCTAGTTGGCCAGCCTTTTTTTTCTGCACCTTTATATCCATAACCCCACCTTAAGGTTAAGTGACCAGTTGGCAATTTAGGCATTCTCAGACCAGTTTGGAAAAAAAGTATTTCATGCTTTTATAGCTTGCTATCTGTCTCATAGTATGTAAGGCTGAACCTTTCATTCTCTATCGACTCCTGTGTAGAAATGGGGTGCATTCCTCAGCTTGTAATATAATCGTAAGCCACTCAACTACAAGGGCACTTCCAAGGGATGCATTTTTCATAATTTGAAAGATGCATAAAATATGTAGCCAATTTTTTAACTCAAATGCAATTAGTGGTATTGTTAGAACCAACAATTCATAATGCGACTGGGCTTAATTCTTTGTAGTACAATCGATACTTTTAGCTAGATTGCTAAATAAACTTCTCCCGGCTAGGGTTTTCTAGCTATTTATTATAATGAAATTTGGAAGCGAGGCGAGAAAGAAAGCAATTTGTCGAAAGTAATAATAATTAAACACAGAAGATCGGAGATTTTAATAGGACAAAATCGTCGCCATTACCCTAATTGTCGATAAGGGAGGCAATTATTTCTAACTCCGAGAATGAGTCACGTGAATTCACGTGCCATAAATAGCGCCGCTTCAAAAAAAATTTCGCCGCACACCCTTCAAAGGGAAATAAAAATTACAAACGATACGGATCTTCAATAGAATTTAATATATACATTAGTTACACGAGCTTGCGATCACCGATGTTTAACCCGTATAAAAACCGAAAGGTGAAGCATTGCGACATGCGAAACTCTATTTTGTTGGAAATGTTCCCTAATCATAACATCCTGTAAATGCGGTTTTGATTGTATTAGGACATGTTACACGCCTTTTTATTCCTATTTTTCAATATTTTCTCAAGTTATGCTAGAATTTCGAATCACTATATATTCAAAATGTTCTATATAATATAAAAATTTAAACCTGCAACCTACAGATTTGCCGTTTTTCCAAACAATCTTGTCGCTTAGTGTTACTTTTTGATCTTGTCAAACGCATTTAGTCTTTGCGTCCTCTTCAGTGGGTGTTTACACGCTTCGTGCATGCACTAGCTGTTTTAACTATGTTCTGTTCGTTTTATTATTTAATATCATCATGTTTCAAGATCTGCGGAAACGAAAAGTCTGACAAAGCGGCCAAGAACGCTCAGCTCTCACGTAACAACGGTCGATAGGTGGCACAGAAGAAGAGGGATTAATACACCCCCACTAAAAAGAGGCCAAGGAGTTGACCCACATACTCTGGATTTTAGGCCTAAGGCCGCGTATGTGTCCGGCTTGAAGGGAAAAGTTGTTATAATCGTCTCACTCAATTCATTTCTCGATTCCATAGAGGGAACTAAAAAGAATGCCGCCCAATTTGAGCACTGACGATGCGGCGGGTATTTGGGTCCAAGGGTTGCTGTTCTCTCTCTCACTCTCTCTCTCTCTTTCTCTCTCTTTCTCTTTCTATATTTATCTTCTATCAATGTTCTATTCCTTTCTCTCGGTGTCCATCTCTCGGTCATTCTCTCTGTTCCTAATTGTGTATTAATGGCAAATTAGTAAATGTTGACCATTAACATTTTTTAAACTTATTCAAACATAAATTTTCGCCGTACTCAATATCCCTCCCTATTCCCAACTCCAAACCCAAATTTTTGGATCTTCCAGAAGCACAATCCAAAAAGGTGGGTATACACTGGAAGTTAATGTAATGGGGAATTTTTGAGGGAATTTGCAAAATTTCAGGAGTTTGTAGTTATTAACCGTTACCAATCCGACATTATCAAAAAATTCCAACATTTCGGGTTTTTTCTTCATTATTCGTGTAGGTATTTTTCATCAATTATGCAATATAAATAAGTTTTCTTACTGCAAATTTATTCTGAAGATTATAAGCAATTTAGACGGCCAACGTCGAAAGATAAAAACATTTGTAAAAAAACTGAAATTACTTCTTTATTTGGATATGGGTTAATAGAAAGTTGTTTGTTACATATCGTGGGTGAGTAGAAACGTCTCCTAAAATTTTTATCGCCATTCAACCTATATTGTAATCTGTAAAGGGTTATGGAGGAAAATCAAATAGTAGATTCCCCTACTTGAGTGAATAAAAAATATACATTATCGGCTAAAATGACCCAGCTGGAGACCGGCGTGACGGATAGGACCAAGGACAAATTCTTTTGAGAGTTACTGCTAAGCAAAATTAAGAAGACTGTAACCCAATTGACACAAAAAGACTGTATCCAATTTGTAACTATATAAACATTTCCTATAGTAATTATTTTATTAATTACATCACATAATATTTGTAAGCACTGTCGGTTTTTCAATTAAAGTATTATTGGTATATAGCACATTTCATTTTCGCAATAATCGGATTTTCTTAATCCTAAGAATCGTAATGGTCAAATTCGCTTACTGCCCAGGTTTAAATGGCCAGACGGCGAGCCGGGAAGTCATCTATATTAATGACCGGTCCTAGGTCGGAAAGCCATTGAGCCGGAGAAGTTTAAGGCCTAGTAGTATTTAGGCCCTGGAAGCTATTGGTCAGTCGGATGAAGACAGCGGTCGGATATTGCGCCATATATACAAGGACTGACCTCCTCCTTCCATCCCCTTAAAGGGGCCAGAGCACTCTTGGAAATAATCTCAAGCTGGTGTTTCCACCCCAACCCCCTTTTAATATGCCCGGTCCAACGCTCCCGACTCGGAAAATCCTTACCGGAAAAACAATCTGTTTTATACAAAGGTTGCAGCATTTTTCAATTAAATTTCTCTGCCGTTTCGAATCTCTCGGATTAAACAATCATAGAGATTAAATTTTTGTCACGGACGTTGCGACAGATGTAAGTATTTGTAGTCTCTTCCGAACACGAATTGCCATAATAGAACTTGTGTAAATAGTTGGTTCACTAATAAAATTAACGTAATTTCAAGTTATCCGACATTCTTTTTTTTTTTTTTTTTTTTGTAGGTATTTTCTTTTTACAGAATTATTGAGCACTTTTTACGTCATACTTCTACATCACAAGTAAGTTAGAAATACTTTCCGAAGTCACTACAACTTTTGAAAACCCCAAACTAATATAAGATATTTAAAGTTAAAGCAATGGACTAAAAAATTGTATTATTACCTTTCTGTAATAATTAGGAGAGGAAAGTAAATATTACCCTTGGATAAATTCTCAGGTGACCCGAGATATTCAAGCATAGGCCGTTCATGAAAATATAAAATACTATTGACAACCATAGGAAGCCCAATCAACCAATACACAAATCCATTACAAATCTCCCTCACCCAGATGGGCAAATGATTGGCGAAGTAAAATCGATGAGAAAGCATAAATAAAATCAAGAAGTCACCAGATTTTGATCTCATAACAGAAGAAATCGTTCGAAAATTGCCCAAAAATGTAATTTTAAAGATAATCCATTCTCTTAATGTGACGTTTGGGCTGAAACGATTTTCTTGGGTTATGAAAGGTTTAAAGTGAAATAGCACAAATACATCTAAAAATCAAAGAAATTCAATCGAAGCATATTGAATTATTGGTTCAATTTGATACACAGTACTTTTTAAGTATTGTTTTGACGTCCGTTCATGAGACACCCTCAATAAAAAATACTATTGGGTTGTCCGGAAAATAATGCAGGATTTTGGTATTAAACAAAAAAAAAAGAAACTAGTTACTTTAAAGCAATGTTCTTTAATCAAAATAATTTCCCATACTCTCAATAACAATCCCAACGTGTTGGTAACTTATTAATTCCGTCTGAGTAGAATTCAGAATTTTTAGAATTGATAAAGTCAATAAATGCATTTTCCAGTTCCGTTTGATTTTTGAATATTATGTGTTGTAAGTAGTGATCCAGGTGTCTAAAAAAATAGTAGTCAGTAGGCGAGAGGTCCGGAGAGTAGGGTGGGTGAGGCAAAGTTTCATAGCCAAGCTCCAATAATTTTTGTGACGTTACACGTGACACATGTGGTCGAGCGTTGTCATGCAACAAAATGGGCCCTTTCCGATTGACCAAAGAGGGCTTCATTACTGCCAATTTCTGATGCATGGTATTAATTTGGTTACAGTATGATTCAGCATTGATGGTTTCGCCAGGATTTAAGAAGCTGTAGTGTATTAAACCAAATGAAGCCCACCATACCGTAACCATTACCTTTTTTTGATGAGTTGGGGGCTTTGGAAAATGTATTGGAGCTTCTCCTTTGTCGAGCCACTGTCCAGAACGTCTAGTGTTATCGTAGAGAATCCACTTTTCGTCACATGTAACAATTCTGGCCAGAAATGGGTCATTTTTGTTTCGACAAAGAAGTGATGCACAAGCATCAAAGCGCTGATTTTTTTGGTGATCGTTTAATGAGTGTGGAACCCAATTTTCGAGTTTTTTCACTTTTCCAATCGCCTTGAGGTGGTCAGCGACGGTCGTTTTACTGACTTTGAGTTGCTCTGCAAGTTCTCGAACAGTTGTTTTGGGGTTTTCTTCCACCACTGATCGCAGAACATCATCATTAAGAGAGGAAGGCCTTCCACGACCTTTTTCATCTTCAAGGCTGAAATCTCCCTCCCGAAATTTTTTAAACCACCTTTGCACAGTGCACTCATTAACACAACCCTCGCCCCAGACTTGGTTAATGTTTCTAGCCGTTTGGGCTCCGCTTCGGCCGAGTTTAAACTCGTAAAAGAAAATCGTACGAAATTCTCGCTTTGACATTATAAGGATGACTGAATTATTTCCAAGTAGCGGAATGCTACAGAGGTAAACAAACAATATCATTTGGAAGAGGATTAATAAGTGTTGACATTCATACAAATGAGTAATCCTGTAAACGTAAACAGAATATTTTATATAGATTTTTTTTAATGAAAACTTAAAATCCTGCATTATTTGCCGGACAACCCAATAGTTAAAGTTAAGTTTCACACACTGATCTTCTTATTAATATATTATTAAAGACTCGCAAATAATGGTAAACTTACGCAGAAAACAAACGCTTGGAGTATAAAAAAATATTCATTTGCATTGTATAAATTCACGTTAAATGTAAACCATGTTTGTACATCCCAGGCGCTGAAGATGATCTCAATAAAGATCGATACGTCGGCACGATAAAGAAAAATGTTTTCTGAAACCTACATCACACCGGACCGCTTCTCACGATTTCCGAATGATCATTGTCTAAGGGTCACTAATCACAACATATTTATTATTAAAGTTCAAACTGAAGTCCTGGAAGTTCGTAGGGCTTGGTCCTCTTCAGGACATCCTGGGTTTTTTTTGCTCTTTTGGCTCACTTAGGTATTTGGATGTATTTGCATGACCTCAGCAAATCCGGTATTCACAGATTACGATGAATATCCTTATGACGTATTAAGAGCCATCAACCATGGTTCTTAATATTTAGTTTTGAAATTTTTGTAAAACTGATATGTTATTGTTTTTTGTCAATGTCCCACAAATATGCCAAAGATCCAAATGGATTAAGCGTCTAATTATAAATGAGGATCTTTTCCTGGATCGACAAATGGGACTTTCTTCCCAAAAGCACGGTACAGTTTTCTACATTTAAGAACCAGTTCTGCTCTTTTCTGTTAATGAGTGCTTCCCATTTCGATTTAGAATCTATAGAATTTAATGTCATTCTTAAATACTTCTCTGGGTGTTGTTTCCTACAACTTCGCCATTTATTTGATTGTACTGCCTAACTTTTCCTTTGTAAAATTAACAAATTGTTTCGTGGCAAAAGACCATAAAGGTATCTCTTTACTGAAGTTTATAAACAAAGGTCGGATGGATCGGTCCTCTTCAACCGTCTCAAATGGTGTCGTTGTTCTTGCAGCCGGTTCGCTTCGATATTTGGATGACCCTGATTTATGCTTTTTGGCATAACACATTACCTGGCAGTATGACATAGATACATATTGGCATAAAATTCTTTTTCTAAGGATTTCTTGTTATTTTAAGAGAGGATTTTGTTTTAAATTGACAAATGGGAGTTTCTTCCCAAAACTATGGCATTTTTATATACTTAGGATTTTTTAATGTGTGCTCTCCTTTTCAACTGAGTATGTAGCTTGATAGATACTTTGTTTTTTGCCTTGTACTTCTCTGCTTTTCTGTCTGTAAATCCATCTGTAGACTTACAATCACATGTTTACATTTCTCAAACGTTTGTCCATCAGTCAATCCAGTTGCTCCTGTTTTGTTCCATGTCGATCCTTCAATACTATTTTCCACTGACAAAGCTACAATGCCATCCGTAAATGCTCCTAAAAGTGTGTTTTTTGTTAGAGGCAGATGGTATACAGCAGAACAGTATTGGTCGTAGGACTTTCCCCTAGAGAACCCCAGTCCTTATTAGAAGGGAAGAAGTTTTATTCACTTGGTTGGCTCATTTTAAGGTTAATGTTTCAGTACGTTCGGAAACACGGCTGAACCGTTAAGGAGTTTTTTCTTTCTATTAATAATTCTGTGAACTTGCACTATTGTCGATTTCCTCCTATGCCAAATTGGTAGTTTGCTATGAACAACTTGCCTTTAGGCTTAAGCATCAATTTTGGCTTATATTACAAAATCCATTCACTGGACTTCACTATCATTGTGAATTCAACTACCATCCAGATTCCAGAGAAATTGTTTTAATCTTATTGCCGTTATTAACAAATAGGTTAGTTTTATCTATAATTATATTTTAGTCTAGTTATATTTTTTTTAGATTTGATCTTCTGATCAAATCGAGGGGCCTTTCTAGAAGTTATTTTGGGATTAGACATAGAGTTATTTTATTTTACTCTCCACATCTTTTATTCATCTGTGAAATTTTTAATTGATTTGTATGTTGATTGGATTTGGTTTTTTATGGTTGTTCATTAGGCTTTTCTGTCTTCATAAATGAACTATGGGAGTAACGGTGGCAAAAATGGTAATCTATGTATACCATTGAAAAGATATATATATTTTTTTAACTTTTTTCCTGTTTAATTATCAACTACTTTATAGTGCTTTAGTAAAACTGATATTCCGGAATTTCTTACACCCCTTGAAAAACACTGCTTTACTGAATGTTTATGTATAATATGAAGGTTTGTCGCTATAAAATAGAATACCTGCATATAAAGCCGAAAAGTGTACATTTGCCATATCATTGGACCATAAATGGCTCAAGCAAGGTCTTAACTCCCATCGAGAGTATATAGGATATACTCAGGAGGCAAATTAGAGCCAAGGGACACTGGCCGACGACGCCCTGGGAGAACGTAATGCGGCGAAATTCCCAAAAGACTTTATCTAAAATGTCATCAGTTAAATTCTCTCGACTGGAGGAAATAAGAAGTAACAAAGCTTCGAAAAATTTCCTATGTATAAAGGTTGAAATTTTTAGCGAGTAACAAATACATAATATTAAAGAAGAAATAAATATAGTTATAAAGAAATCATGAGATGCGGTCTGGTGAGATGTAGGTTTCAGAAAAGCATTTTCTTTATCGTGTTAACGTTTCGGTCTTTATTGAGATCATCTCCAGGGCCTGGGATTTACAAAACATGGTTTAAATGGAACAAAAACCTGTACGACGTGGAAAAAAGTGAATGTATACAATGCAAATAACTTCACTTTTTTCCACATCTTACATGTTTTTTTGTTCAAACACTGAAGATGATCTCAATAAAGACCGAAACGTTTACGATGAAGAAAATATTTTTCCAAAACCTACATCACACCAGACCGCATCTCACGTTCTCGGAATAATTACTGTCTTAGTTATAAAGTACATCAGAATAAAACATTTACAGCTAGGAGGTTTGAAAAATTGAGGATTGATGATTCGTCCTACATAAGGAAGAATGAACTTGAGCGATCATCTTTGCGTATTGGATCAATTCTACCATAAATTCTTTCTTAATTACCACAGGTTGTGTCAACAAGACATAGGAAAGATGGATACAAGTAGACTGACACCAAAATATACCTTCGAAATAACAATTTTTCTCTGTAAATCTGCATAGCCTGGGTTTACTGGAGCAATCTTGAATGCAATATAAATAGACAACAACTAGTTCCTTGTCAAACAGACGTTTCATTTCCTTTAAGTAACTTTTTTTGTAGAATTGAAAAGAATGAAAGTAAAACTCTTCACTTGTTAGTTTCTGTGAGCAATGGCAAGATGAAGTTAAAAGATTTTGGTCTCCTGCTGCTCCTGATTTGGACAGTAGGGTTAAGATGGATCGAAAGCAAGGAGTGGACTTTTAAAAATATCTAATTTGAAATTAAAATAGAAAAGGCAAATGGTGGAATGAGTGGGTTGTGCAATTGTTTTTTTTTTTTTTTTTAAAGATAGTTCCTAATCACAGTAAGTTGTTTTCAACGACCGAATTTCGAGATCATCATCAGGTTGTACAGCACCTTCAACGAGTAGTAACTACCTTTTTAAAGAGATTGAAATTAAAAATGGTTAATTTGAAGATAAAAAGGATTGGTTTGATTAAAAAAAGGTTTGATTTGACAAAAAAAAAACTATAACTGGCTTTGATGACGGTAGTTGCTTGTTGTTCATTGGACGTTTAGATGAGTGCAAGGATATTTTTTTAACATGTTCGTAATTTCTCTACGTATATCCTCGTTCAGTCTCATAACACAAGAATTTTACTAAACCTTGTTTTTAACATAATTATTTAAAAATAACTAAATAAAAAGTGAATTGTATTGTGTAGAATTTGAGAATTCTAATTAAATATCATGCGATAAAAAGTTTTATTTACCTCTTCCCTGTTTGAGTTTTATGGTTTGTTTCAGATATCCTAAATAGAAAATAGCGGCTAGCCCACTGGGAACGACAACGCTATAAGCTGTCCCATTTGGAAAAGTAGGAAATCCCGATTAGGTCCATCACGAAACTTTAAAAGTAAATAAAAAGTCTGTTGTCGGTAAAAGGGGGACGGGCCAAGGCCTGGGAGTTACTTCAAATGGCACTAAATTGCTCTGTTTTACGAGGCCGGGTATCGGGGGCAAGGTTCACAAATCTCTGTAAACTCACTAGGAAGAAAGGAGTTTCGAAGTTTAGAACACGCGTGATCACAAATTTGCAAACCGGCGCTTTCTGGCCCCGGGCCCCATTTCCACCCCATCCCCGAAGAGTGGCGGCACGCGGGAATTCTAGTCTCGGGAACATTAAATCTCGGTTGGAGTGGAATAAAACGGTGAGGGACACGTTCTGTTTTCTAGAGGGATTTAAATTTACAGAGAACCGAGAGGCAATAAAAATCTTTAAATTTAATAAAATTCAATTTCCACCATATATTTTTAAACAGCCATGGGATAATTTTAAAACTTAATTAATTTTTTGTAGGCATAGGGATTTCTTTTATCGTGCTTGATAAAAATTTCAGCTTTGAATAATTAATTATCAAAGACGAAATTTTAAAAAGGGACAGTTCTATTGCTCAATTTCATTCTCCCGATTATCCTTCATAAATGTTCAGTTTACGTTGATTGGTAATTTTATTACAAACTTTCAGGTCAGTACAAGCTTGTCATATACTCTGTACAGTTGGTACGACTCAGAATCACCCAGGGACAACAAAAGTGGAATCGTAGCACAAAAAAAAAACCTCAAACGGCCTTTGTTTTAATTAACTAGAATTTTTATATGTTTACTAGCTTTTTTAACCCGATCCGAGCAGGATAATAAAAAGTGTTATTTAAAACATTATTTTGAGTACACATATATTTCTATTGCTACATAAAAGCATATATATATAAATTAAATGCATCTTGCATTTGATCATCATATTAGGTATTTACAATTTATCTTCGCAATATTATTTCCGTTAAATTGTAATTACTGTTATAATCAGCGTTAAATTCATTGCAATGCTCTTGGATATACAAAGTTTTTGATGATGTGGGAGAACAAAAAATCCTTTGGATTCCTGGCGCTATGTATTACTATGAGAAATGGATTATCCAAATCCAATCCACATAATAGCACTGATTGACTTTGTGATTTGTTAAAGCCAGTATAGTTGACTATTGTAATAGTTTGAATTGGAAAAGCACTCCTGTTGGTGTCATTGGTATATGTTTATTACATCCTCTCCTTTGAATTTGAGTAAGAATATTAATATTATTCTACAAACAATATGTAGTCGTTTGGGTAGCATTCTGAACAGTAGCAAAATGAAATTCTAAAGTAAAGAGTCAAAAGGTCAAAGTCTTAATGTAACATTAAACATTATTAGGTATTAATTAATCTTTATGTAAGGTATTGGTTGAAATGAAAAAGTTAGTGTCACGAGCGGGATTCGAACCCACATCGTCTAAATATTCTGCTACTCTACCACTTGAGGTATCGTGACTTCGATCCACTCGTACACTAACTTCCCATCCCAACCTACCTTTTGAATTTTCCCTCCTTTTTGCCATTTTTCAATACCGTGACAATCTATTCGTTTCTCGGTGACAAATAAAATGGCAGCCAATAACAAAATAAAAAGTCCCGATAGCTTAAGAGGTTAGAGCAACGGAGTCACTAACTTTTTCATCTCAAAATACATAAAGATTAATTAATTGAAAGAAGTTATTTGGTCAATCGGACCTCGAAATACAATGGATTATTTTGTCAGTAGTTTTACAACTATAACCGATTCAGTAATTTTTGCGACCGCAGGGCGTTATGCTCTTGCGTCTATTGACTGTTAGCGCCTCCAAATCGGAATTTGAAAGGGCGCGGGAAACGTGTATCATCGGGATCCATATCCGGCATAGCTGACAGCTGTGAAACTCTATTTTTTTGTAAATCCTGACTCCTATTTTACATTCCCCAAACCCGCCCGTCACTAATACAAAGTGTGAAAGTTTAATCTAACTTGGTGCAGTAGTTTTCGTTTCAATCATTAGCACACATACGGTCATTCATTCTATATAGATTGAATATTGTTCTCGATGCCTATTTTTGTTTGTGGCGTTTAGGTCCTAATGGATCGAGCACGACGTTTACAAGTGTATAAGCATAAAGTGATGCAGCGGCATGATAATGAAAGATCAATGTTAGTCTTGCATAAATCAGGTTAGTTTTCACTATATCATTATTCTCATATGCCCCGTTCGATATATAAACAAAGCCTGCGGGTCGCATACAAGGCTATTTCGTACAACTGCTATAAATAACAATTAATAGCTGTTTCGAATTTATCCCAAGCCACGAGAGAAATTGAGAATAGCCTGTGTAGATTAAACTTATAAGTTAAACAGGGTCAATTTATTTTTTGGCAATTTATTGAAAATATTTTATTGCCATAATTGTCAAAAGTTAGGATGGTTTGTTTTTCCTCCTCCAAGTAACTTTTGCTAAGGAGGAAGTTTTCTTGCTCATTTACATGCATTGTTAATATTGTTAAATAAATATTGACCGCATCTCACGTTCTCGGAATAATTACTGTCTTATTTATAAAGTACATCAGAATAAAACATTTACAGCTAGGAGGTTTGAAAAATTGAGAATTGATGATTCGTCCTAGATAAGGAAGAATGAACTTGAGCGATCATCTTTGGGTATTGGATCAATTCTACCATAAATTCTTTCTTAAATACCACAGATTGTGTCAGCCGGACATAGCTAGTTACTGTCTACGCGACTTAAGAAAGATGGATCAAGCAGACTGACAATAAAATTTCGAAATAACAATTATCTCTGTAAATCTGCATAGCCTGGGTTTACTGGAGAAATCTTGAATGAAATATAAATACTAAATAGACAACAACTAGTTCCTTGTCAAAAAGACGTTTCGTTTCATTTAAGTAACTTTTTTGTGGAATTGAAAAGAAGGGGAAAGGAGATATCTACATCCCGTAAGGTTTTCAGGTAACAGCATTTACATTTAACATTGTTAAATAAATATTGTATAACATAATTTGATCAAGAATAATTGTACAATATGATGTTTTTGAGTTTTTGGATACCAGAGCACTAAGGAGGTCTAGGCAATGAAGAAGCAGATGAAATGGGCAGGAACAGACCATTTGGAGGTCCCAAATCTATCCTTGAGATAATAAGATCAGACATAGATTCATCCGTCTCAGAATGAGTCTAAAAGAATCATAAGGAGAACGACGAACATCAAAGGTGCCAGACACAGTACACTCACGATTAAAGACCTCTGGCCAAAGCTGGCAAATGCATCACTACTATCAGCCAAGGTTTAAGATAGTGCCCTTTTGATTAAAAACAGTTTTGCCCGTCTAAATTCAACAAACTGTAAATTACTGCGACTATACTACTGAGTACAATGAGATGTTCCGAAAACAACAAGCCATCAAAAATCAAACGCATCCAACTTTCAATCCGAAGTGCTTAGAGAAATCCACAAGGACCTGACATTTTTTTTTAATTTTCAGTCCATTCTAACCTTACTGCTTAATCTTTCTCCACATTCTCCCATCCTTAGAAGCCTCAAAGGACGATTCACCATCGTTAGACATCACTCAGCTATGATTCTAAGCTCCGATACCAAGGTTAAAAACAAACATAATTTCGCTTATTAAAGTCCGGTGTGGTTCAGCAAAGATTTCTATACTAGACGGCGTCTCACTAGGGAGTTTACTTGGCCCGCCTTATTTACTATACTCAACCCTTAAAACTTAAAACATATGTCCAGAAATGGCAGGGTTCTCTTAACCTATGTCGTTCTGTTGTAGGGCTACTTGTCGTGACTGAAAAAATAGATGTGGGTAGGCATTCTTAAAGGTATCTTTTACTTATAACTGTTAACAAAACCTCCATCAGTTCTTTTTCTGATCTGAACGCGCCTTCAAGTTCTAGACCAACGTCCATCCTAACAACCCTAAACAGTATCGTCTAGATTTCCTCGCCGTTTAATTCATCTTATTGAAAACCAGCGTTTGTTGGTTTGTGCCATGTGTCCTTCGAGTGTAGTGCTGATCATAATAAGAAAATTTAGATCTAAACTATACATACAGTGCTCATCTTCACTTCGAGAACTCAGAACATCCATCAAAAACCGAACTTGGGATGAATTTAAGTTTAATTCTTTTCTTGCACATACTTCGCTTTTTCTTTGGAGCAGATAAAAAAGCTGCTTGCCAACAAACCAGTTATTGTATACGAGTATCATAGTTTTGCCTATAAGCACACGTTTCATTGTGTTTGGTTAAATTTCATGTCATGTAGAATTATTTAAGGCATTGTCCATTTTTCTATCCTTTGACAGTACGAAGGTAGATTTGATACTGGTCTCTGCTCTTTCCCTATCTATCCAGCGCATCCAAATTATTTAAAGCAAAAGTTTCAAAGTTCGTTACAACATCACAACGTCACAATCCGCAAAAACGTCAACATTCGTTTTGTCAACGAACTGATCCGATCCGCTTCTAAAAATTGTTGTCCTTGCACTTTCCCAATCAGGGAGAGCGCCTGAATCGACGATGTTCTCACCTTTTAATCCCTCACATTGAGTGTCGGAGTTGGCTGGTAGCTGTTAACATTCCGTAGAAATCCAATTAATTAAGGTGTTAAATTAAGATAGATTAAACATTAAAAAAATATCAAAAAGTAGGGAAAACTCAAAAGGTGGGGTTGAAATGGGAAGGTAATATCCAAGTGGAACGAAGTCACGATAGATTGCTAGAGCACCGCCGTATCAAGCCGAAGGTCGTGGGTTCGAATCCCGCTCGTGGCACTGGCTTTTTTATCTCAACTTAAAACCTTAATTAATTGGATGATATTAATTGGTCAAGCGGACCACGAAAAATAGTGACTTCCGTACAAAATTGATTGGTAAAAGATTTTCTTCTATTCTTCAAAACCAAATTCATAATTTTATTACGGCTTAAGCCTTAATTTCTAGTATTGTATTTAAAGTTTATATTTGTTAAATGTGTAAATATTAAAAATCGTAGCAAAGTCTTTATGAAGGGGGTATATTTCCAAGCCTTGACGGATAGACTGAGTGTATTTCTTTCTTTCAAATTTACCTTATGCTTCATGTTTTGTATATACAATTAATATCCTTATTTGAAATTATATTGTAATGTGTACTGATTTTTCTTTTTTTTTGGCAAATGAAAACTTGAATAATAAATTTCGTCTGAATTTACATAAGTAAACCCTTTTAAACTGGCTCAAATTACAAAACGGCTTCGCAGTGGTCTACATCGTTTGTTAGGTGTGAAGCACAGAAAGAATACGAATAAAAATCCTATGACAGGCATAAAATATGTATATGTTTATGAGGCATGAAATGTCAACTGCCGCTTCCAACCAAAAAAAGAACTTCATTGTAACTAGGGCCAAATCTGGGAGTAAAAAACGATGGTGTCAAATTTGAAAGAGAACGTTTATAAAGCGATTATTCACCCCTTTTGACAACAAAAAAATGACCCGTATAAAATATATTGGCATTAATATACCTTATAAATATTAAACACGAATCGATTCATTTTTAGTTTAATGTTATTTGATTACAAGGTGACATTTTATTACTGCTCATTGATTACTAAATAATACGGGTGTTCTTTATTCGAGAGTTGCAAGCCTTCTCTCTCCTGTTACATACACATGACACTCCGCTCACATGAAAAATTCAGTACGGGAAAAAACAACATTCTTTACAGTCAATTAGGATCGTATATTCGCAGACATAACGCGGAAGGCGAAGGTAAAATGCGGATGAACAACCCGGTGATCTATACAATTCAATCGGGATAAAAGGGAGAGACACTTATAAAAAGCGACATAAAAGTAAATTAAACCCCCCAATTTGCATTTTTCCTACCACGCTTGGGAAAAATATACTAGTTCTCTTTATATTCTCTTTAACCCGGGAGGGATGGTTTAAAAGTGGAGGCGTACATGGAATATTAACGAGCCCCCGACTAGCATTTATTTCGGTTATGCGGATGGGAAACACCGACGACGGATTGTTTAATTCCGGCTAGTTTAAGATATTAATTTGAAAATTTAAAGTTATGGATAGACGAAGGGGAAGATGGTAACAACTGGCCATTAAAAGTTAATTCGTTTAATCCCCTATATATGTCCTCCACTTATAATGTTTTGACAAACCTAAACACGTCCAAAATTCGTATTTTCGCGCCCATACAGTAAAATATTCAGTTTCTCGTCGAAATTGCGCTGTCGGTTTCTTTTTGCCATAACTTTGGACCAATTTAAAATTAGACTGCGCGGTTGTATTTGAGATTTTGAATTTGAACTGGGCCAAAAGTACCTGTATAATTTTTCTACAAAAAAAAGTAAAAATTTGAAACTAGACTAAAAAATACTAGCCACTTTTTTTAAAGAGTCGTTGGTTCAAGAGAAATTCAGCCGGGCCATCTAAAAATGACACCCTGTATACTACTGCAATCAGCCTAAAATATGTTTCCAGTAGCTATAAAGTTGCAGAAATCATCACGAAACAAAACCCCCAAACAAGATCGTACACCTAGACCCATATTTCGCTACTACCGAAAATATCTAAGCTTCTCGAAAAGATATTACTAAAAGAGAGCAAAACTCACGGTATACAAAACCCTATCTCAGATCTTTGGAATTTGATCAAAACTTCCAACAATAGATCACATTCACAAACAACAAAGTTCATAGGCTTTTGACAAGGTATAGTATTAAGTACTTATCAATGTACTAAGAGAAATGTTGCTAAAGCAATACGAAGATGTTAACACACAAAGCCAAACAATAAAAGGACAAGAGAATGTAGAAGGGCCAAAACTTCACTTTGTATACAGGGGTGTCCCGTGAGGGGTGGTCAATATTTCAGCAGGTTATCTTAGGTGTCAAATCGAACTAAAACGGCTCTATTGTCCAGTTTGATTCTCAACACTATTCAAGTATTTTACTTTTCAGGTAACAACTTTTCATAATTCCAAAAAAGTTAGCTTTAATGTTAAGTTTGCCGTCAATTAAAAACAAAGGTTTTAATGCTTTTTCAATCGGCGTAATCAAATTTACAGTAAGACTAACAGTTATTAGATAATTGTGAGTTGATGGAAAAAAGATGTTAAGGGTTGAAGTATCATGAAACATGAAATATCTCGAACACAATTGAGAATCCGGCTGGACAAAAGATCATTTTCAGTCCAATTTGTCATGTAGAATAGACTCCTTAAGTATTGACCCCTGTTCACAGCACACCCTGTATATGTACCAGGTTTCCAGCAATTCTTCTTCCTCATTGCACTAACTACAAAAGTGTTAATTGCTGAAAATATCCACGTTTTGTAGGTGTTTTTTTCAGATGCCAGTGCCCGGTATATTTTTTATCTCTCTCAATCACTATGTAAATGGTAACAGGATATAACTAAGAAAGTACCCCTGTGAGGCGCCGGTTTAATATGTTTGTCTGATATCTGAGTATCCGTTGCCACATCTTAATCCTACGGTGTGGTCAGTTAAATATGATTCCAGGATAAGATAGCAATAATTGATTAAAAAAGCGTTGCTGTTCATACTTTTTATATTTAATATTTGTTGTCTGTTGTGGAGAAAATAGTGTCGATGAACCTGAAACCATGGTGTACGGTTGGGAAGGGGTACCATATTAAAAAAGTTAAGTTTGAAAAGTTTCAGCTTTAATGTGTTCTAAATTTGACATATCTTTGCAATATTGTTATAATAGGGCAATATTTATCTGTTGGGCAATATAAAATGATACGGGTGCAACCGATTTTAGGGAAATTTGCAGGGCTGTTAACGGACAATTGTCCATTTTATATGCTAAGTGCTGTCTATTTCAGTTGATCAGATAGGATGATATAAAAGAAAAGACTCCTTTGAACCCTCAGGGTAATTCTATACTGTAGATTTTAGATTTTGGGGTGGGGTCATATTGCCTTTCGAAGACTATTGTAGTCCGTTCTGTTTACCAGTTATTATTATAATTTTATTATATCTTCTTGGTTGCAACGATGTCCTCATCTTCACGGTTCTTAGATTGTTTTAAGACCAAAAACATTGTTTCTACATTGAATAAAATTTGAAGCGAGATGATTTTTATCTAATTATTCATGCTTGTTAAATAAATAATAACAGGCTTTTACACGATAAAAGTACTCAAACGTTTTATTTGAAATATAAAATATTATATAATGGAAGATTGTGTAAAAATGTAGGGATCGTCAAGTCTTTATTTGGATCAGGGGATGTTGGATTATCCGTTCAAGCCTCTGAAGATGACGGTAAGCCGTAAGGCGATTGACTCGGGGGTGGAGGAAGAACGGCGAAAATAGGCCCGAGTCGATTAGTTTTGTATAAACTGTCGTTAAAAGTAAACCAAGCGCAAAAGTTTACGAATTTTTTTTTTCAATCAATCTTAAAAATAAGTCGTGTTAATTTGTTCATGTGAAATGTTTATATTTTAAATCAATTAGTTAAAAAATAATAAAGTAGATATTTTATGTCATAAATTATTATAAGAATCCACCATTAGTTCTTTCCCCCATAAAATAAAGTTAAATTATATATTATAATAAATTTCAATATAATAAACATCATTTATCATAAAGAGGCCTCCCCTTCATCCACCCTAGGTTTATCTTTTTAAAAGAACCCCTCCTGACCAGAAAGGGTTCATGACCCATACAGGACCCCAGGGGCATTATATCCAGCTGAGGTTACAAATATATGTATACAGGAGGATATTAGAATAATGTTGTCGCTATATCGCCTGTCTCTTCTTGTTCAGGGTACGGATACATTGTTCATACGTGCTTTATAGCCCGCAGCCCCCAAAGCGCACACCCATGAATTTCTCGTATCATTGTCCATTTATTACAAATTTCCTTTTACATTGTAATTCCCTAAAAATTAGCTCAATTCAAGATGGGAATTAATTATTTACAATCTGTTTTGGGGGAAATTAATTAGCCACTAAGTGACGCGAGTAATTTATCCGCTTTAACTATCACTTATTTTTAATATTTGAAATGTTTTATGTCACGAAGACAGTAGTTTGAATTCAATTAATCGAGGCCAGTCCGCAAGTTTTCGCTTTTGATTGTTCTCGAGTGTTTTCGTATTATCGCTTATGACCTGATTTATGGTGCAATCCGTATTTCAGTCATTTCTGTTATTTTTTTCTCAAAATGTCTTTGTCTTCATTTTTCATCAGTTTATTTATATGCTAAATAAATTATTTTCATACGAAAACGTCTATTCATCCGATTTTAATTTTGATACGAATTTCCTTTTCGGGAGAGTCTGTACGTTTTATGGAAGTAACAAAAGGTTAAATGTTAACTGATTTAAACAATTTTTCGTTGTCACTCAATTGTCCAAAAAAGTGGTCAAAAATTGCCCATTGTATGTACCATTTTCTCAAAATCTGTTGTTTTTATTGCATACAATCTTTTTTTATCTTATTCGCCTTCGAGTACAATCGCGAACGCTTGATTAAGGTATGGTCTTGAAAAAGAGAACGTATTTAGTTGTTACTGCCGAGCTTTCGACTTATTCGAAGGTCATCATCAGGGCAAAACAATTTTAAATATGTCTACAGATTGATATATGCAAAAAATTTAAATATGTCCATCTATAGATATATTTAATTGTATTTCCCTGATGACCTTAAAATAGGTCGAAAGGTCGGCAGTAACAAACAAATTTGCTTTCTTCATCTTGCCCATACCTTGGATCCTGAGTGTTCGTAAGTGAAAAAGTGATCGATACTACTAATAATGAAAATTTCGGAAATAAAACTTTCAACAGCAGTCATATTTTTAAAACACCAAATATTACCGTACTTCTAATACCGTTTCTACAATATGTTTTGAATTTAAATAATGGAATATTTTTGTGCCGTATCGAACCAGCACAGTTCGGAGGTGAGGTAGGCAATTGCTACTAAACAACCGATTTAATAGATGTGTGTAGAGATTAGTGACCGGTAACGGATAATTATTCAGATATCATGAGATGTGGTCTGGTGTGATGTAGTTATCAGAAAAACATTTTCTTTATCGTGCCAACGTTCCGATCTTTAACTGGCACTCTCAACACGACATGGCACAATTACACAGAAGACAAACATTTTGAGTGAGTAGAAATACTTTGATAGAATATAAAATATAATTTTTGCATTGTGTAAATTCACTTTTCCAAATTCTATATGTATTTTCTAAATGTAAACTATGTTTGTAAATCCCAGGCCCTGAAGATGATCTCAATAAAAGATCGAAACGTTGGCACGATAAAGAAAATGTTTTTCTGATAACTACATCACACCAGACCGCATCTCACGATATCTGAATAACGATTTAATAGACTTAGAAATGATGGAGTGAGCGTAGTTTTCCTAGTCTTAATTGAAGATCTGGGTTTTAATCCTTTTTTTAAAAAGATAGTTCCTACTCACAGTAAGTTGTTTTCCAGCGATCTGGATTTCGAGCCCTTTAGCTCATCATCAGGTTGAAGGACAACCACGACTCTCGACTGGTGCCCCCGCCAACGCGACGTTCTAATTAGCAACTGTTTTTTTATACGTCTGTTTCTATTTAGTTGTTTATTACGGACAATTTTAAGTCTGAAAAGTTCAATGTAAAATTTATATTACGGTTTATAGAATTAATTAATTGGAGGAATTCTTTGAGATCCTCTAATGTTCCCAACCATATGCATAAAATATCGTCTACATAGCGTTTCCAGAAATTTAATTAATTTGTTCTTTGATTTGAAAACATTTTTTTCCGAAATCATCCATGAATATATCGACACAAAATGGGGATAATGGAGATCCCCATCTAAAAGAAACAAAACGTAATTTCATTTCAAATTTAAATACAAGAGTGTTACCTAGTTTCAACAAAGGGAGAGAACTAGATTGGTTTGAGCAATTTGAAATTAAAAAATGTAAAATTGAACATGGTGATAAATGCATTAATAATATAATAGATTTTGATCTACCTCCCATTTTAAATAGTACATAAATAATATTAAACGTTCAAATAATTATATCAATTATTTAATTGTTATTATTTTTATAATAATTTAATAATATTAAGGTATCCTTCTAATTTTCTACCTTTTATCTTTACTCACTAATTTATAATTAATTTTTTTACAGTATTTACGATTATAATATTTATTTGTGTTATAATTTCCGTTTTTCGGACGTTCAAATTGAGCGCCATTAAAAAACCAGCTGCTAATTGGAAAGTCGCGTTGGCGGGGATATCGGTGGGTTCACTTTTGCAATTCATGTCGAGACGTGTTCTAGAAATCCTTCAACCTGATGATGAGCCAAGGGCTCGAAATCCGGATCGCTGGAAAACAACTTACTGTGAGTAGGAACTATTCTATTAGAAAAATTATTGATTTAATAAACTGTCATCCATAGTACCCAACACGTTTGTAATTATTTATAGTATATTTACGTGTTTTTTTTTATATGTATGTTTTTAAATGTGTCATTCTGTAGACATATTTAAACTTTTTTGTCCTGATGACCTTAAAATAGTTCGAAAGGTCGGCAGTAAAACTGAATTTGCTTTTTGCTTCAAGACCATACCTTGATCCAGTGTTTTTTGTGTTTTTTAAATATCTTTCCTTTAAGGAAAGCTAACTTATGGTCATATGTTAATCATATTAGCCAATGGTTGGAATTATGGATAATTTTATTTAAGAAAAGAATATCTTTTTTTTACGTTTGTTATATTATGATTTTGTTGCGGTAGATGTATTTAATTAAGGGTTCAATTATATCAGATCTGTGGGAGTAGCATAGGAGATTGGTCACTGTGATGGAGAGAGTTATGCTGGCCCTAATTAGCGATCTGTAAAATGCTTCTCTGCCTGAGGCGGTAAGAGGACACTCAAGAAGGACGGGTTGGCATTGGCCACTACTAAGTTGTTGCAGGAGGAGTAAGGGGAATTAAGGACATTGATTTTATACAGGTGGACAGGCAGACTATTATGGTTTAGTCGGAGACGGATTACAGAAGTAAGGGATTGTCGGGGATAGTTCATTGAACGGAACCACGGGGAGGGAGGGATATGGGTTTGAATTGATTTGTACACCTTGGCATTACTTGTTGAACTAAACTCCCTTTGCCAAGATCTCAAGGAGTATCTGTACAAATGAGATCTAATATCTCTATCCGAAATGAAAAACTGAAAACGACCAGATATGGCTGCCTCTTTAGCCAGTCTTCATCGTTGCGATCCAGAGGGTTCGTGAGTGAAATAGTGATCGATATTCACACATCCCATTTACACCCTGTGCCCTATTTGCCTCCTTTACAGACGACACAGCTTACTTTTCTCAGATCCCGTTCCTGCAATTTTTTCCAAGGAGCACAAGCACATATCCAACGAAGTGATCAAACTATTGCAAACCTACCAATGGCCAATGATCTCAGTCCTTATAGACCAAAGTCCTCAGAATCATAGTCAACACATAGTCGCTACCATGTTTCCAATACCACCCTCCACAACGACCTCAAAATACCCTTTGTAAGCAATGAAAAATATTAACTGTTACCAACTTTTTTCAGTTTCATGATAAACTCTCCATTCACCTCAACTCACTAGCCAAATCCTTGTCCAACATAATCCATCCCTACAATCCCGTCAGACGACTAAAGCAAAAGCCCCCAATACATCCTCGCCAAGGACCCTTGCATAAAGTTGAGGGAACAATGGTTGCTTACGCTCTTTAGGACATAGTAAATTGTATGATATTACATAAAAGTACAAAATATATTATTATACAGATGGTAATAAATATTTTATTTCTTAAAAAAATATATACACCATAGGATATTTTTAAAATAGTGAGTTGCCCTTGTGCATTTTTTTTTTTTTTTTTTTGCATTGCAGGAAAATGGACGTCCAGTCTAAAAATTTTAATTAAATTAGACATAAAAACTGAACTAAAGATAACAACACACTTGCAAAGTTCTCTAGCCTAAAAACCAACCCTGCTAGACAAAAATGGCAAATACTCAAAAATATGCAACCTTTGAGAAAAACACATCGGTTAAAAGAAAAGTAAATTTCAAACACAATCGAAAAACTGAACAAAAATAGTACAGTCATCTGCTAAAGCACAAATACAATCAAACAAGTAAGCCAAAGGCATATAATTAATCTCGATTATAATAATTAATGATCTCCACGATCATTTTATTACGTCATTTCTATAAAATTGTTTTTTCCTGTTACACTCCTGGATGCTATGAAATAACACAACAGTGGGAAAAGTAATTCCGTTGTAGCCTGGAAAAACACTAGTGTACTATAAAGCACAGAAAGGGGTACACAACAGCTCCCAAAGGGCACGGTGTAAACAAACCCCGACATCTATCTACCAGCAACTTTATTATACTGGCATATTTGTGTGCAAAACGGGATACATTTACAACAAAACGTGTTGGTTTACTACAACAAGTACGACAATTAGTATGATTAAGGAATTACATTTTTTGGTCTACAATTAACAGATTAGTACTTTTTTAAAAAAATTTTGTTATATCTCCTCTGGCTATTCTGGCCATCTGCATTCTGGTCTATAATTTCATCAATTAATCATAGTGCAGTTGTTATTTAAAACTGTAAAACCATTACAGGAAAAGAAACAATAATTTAAAAATTTAATGTCTTTATCCAAACTGCTCAAAAATGAATAGAGATTTATCATTTATTCTTAATTTAATAAAATTAACTGATATATTTTTGTTAGTTGGAAAACAAAACAGAAAATGCAAATCAAAAACAAAAAACTGGTAATGCATGGAGATTAGTGACCATTAATCGATAATTATTCAGAAATCATGAAATGCAGTCTGGTGTGATGTATAAGTTTAGAAAAACATTTTCTTGCGCTCAATTCTCAATACGACACGCAAGAATGGCACAATACACAGAAGACAAACACTTTGAGCCCTAAAGATGAACTCAATAAAAGATCGAAACGTTGGGACGATAAAGAAAATGTTTTTCTGAAACCTACAACACACCAGACCGCAGTTCACGATTTCTGAATAAATAACTGGTAATACTCAGGTTTAATAACAGATTTACTTAAGAATTGCAAACATGGAGATTACACATTTTGTAAACAGTTTTTTCCTCTTTTCCCTATTTTAATCTTGTAGTCTCTTCGATCGTGGAAAGGTCTTGGACAAGAAGTTTGCAATATTATTGTGAGAATGAGTCATCGAGGTCGGAAAGCAAGTGGATATCGCAGATGCAGTTTCTCAGCGCTCGGTCTCCCAGGCTTTAACTCGATTTCGAGAATGATTGGAAGTGCGATAGCAGGCGTGGTAGTGAATTTCACCACATTACATGCTAAGGGAGAACAGAAATATTATCTTGTAATGAACCCTTTCCATTGCACCCGCCAGATCCTACATGAAGTACAAGATTTTGGGAGAGGTCTTTATCAATACAAACGATTCATAATCTTTTACATGAAGTTCGCCTCACATCGTATGCCCCTTTGCAAAGACCTGCAGCAACAGTCTGCCACCAGCATCTCGGGAGAATATTTTGCAGTGATCACGAAGGGGAGAAGTGATTTTAGTTAAATGAACCTGACAGACCAAACCGGATCTTTACAAACTGGACGATGAACTGTAGGCTCAACTCTTCGAACAACCAGTTCACAATATTCATCGAGAAATAGTAATGAAATTTTATTGGTTTTTTAAAGTCATGTTCGCAACAGTACAGTTCATATCAACACCCTGGGCTTAGTTTTTTATTGATAAGATTTTGTAGAAATCTTGGAGTTTGTTATGAAAAATAAAGCAAAACATTAATAAAAATTTTTTAAAGATTTATTTCTATTATTTAAAAAACATCAACGAAAATTAAACATCATTGTATAAAAACATTTCTTTCCATCTCATAAATAAAACATTTATGAACTAATGAAGACGAAATGCGATGACATGATTAAACAATGTAGGAACAATTAACAATTAACCTAATAAAAAAATCTTCATTTTAAGCGCAATAGGTATGAGACATATATATGTACACGTTTTTTTCATCATAGATTTACATGAGGAGATATGAAAATACTTTCAGACAATATTTTCCTAACTTTTTTACATATTTTAATTTATTTGGTAACTTTTAAATATTTAATTTTACACACAAAATAGAATTGAGAATTACAACGATCGGTAAACAAAAATATGCAAGATTTCAATTGGCTAATAATACGTACACCTTAAATATAATTTGTAGGTGTAAAATTGTGTAATTGACTTATCTCGTATGAAAATAGTACTTTTTTTATGTACATGAGTTGAGCTACGTTTACCAATTCAAGCCGACGCTCCTCATTTTCTGAATAGCAGAGTAAACCGTTTTTAAATTAGCTGTTCAGAAAAAAATATAAATTTCAACCTAGTACGCCTACTTAAGTGATTTTTGTGATTTCTCAATTTCCAAATCTGTGCATTACATAAAAATGAAATTTCTTGTTTTTCATACTGTACAAGATTTTGTTTTTGAACAAGAGTTGCCATACATAGCTATGGTTTAAAACGAAGTAATTGTGAGCTTACTGTAACAACATTTACTTTCTTTGGTTGGTTCTTTTTTTTATATGTTTTTTTGCATATAAAAGCACAAACCCATTTGTTAACTGTAAATTATACTGAAGTATAGGAACTTGGTTAATGAGGTATAACTTGTACATGCCACAACGCAATGACATTAAGGGTCTACATTTACATAAAAAATTCACACGTGAAAATTACAGCTTTTACGTCTGAAAACAAAAATGGTCAAAAGATAAATAATTTATCAGGTTGATTGTAAATAATACGATCTGTGTTTTTCTGATATTAAAAAACTATATTACTAGCTTAAAAGTAATGGGGAAAAATCTGTAAGAGGTTCTATTTATAGGGACAATATTTAGTCCATGAGATTTGTCGGAGATGGGCATGAAGCAACTGTGTTGCAATTTAGTTCTTCTGGGACCGTTTCACTTGAATGTGCACCCCTGGCTTGAAGACCTGCTTCGCTATTGAAAAAAGAAACCTGCCTAAACGAAACTGTCATGTATTCCTCAAGTTCCCTTAATATTTCAATGAAGCTGGGCCTGAATTTGGGTTTCCAGCGCCAGCACCAAGCTGTGAGTGATTTAAATGGCTTTGGATAAACAGGAGGAAGTTCGAGCTTGTTGCCGGATATGACAAACTGAAGTACTTGTTCGTTTGAAAGTCCCTGGTATGGCTGTGATGCCAAGGTCGCCATTTCCCAAAGAACAATTCCATAAGACCAAGAGTCTGATTTACTCGTGAAGACACCATCGTTGAGTGATTCGGGCGCCATCCACCTTATCGGAAGAAGCCCTTTGTTCCCCTTCCTATAGTAATCCGTTTCGTAAATGTCACGCGTCATGCCAAAGTCGCCGATCTTGACAACTCCATTGTCGGAAACCATGCAGTTTCTGGCGGCTAAATCTCTGTGAACAAATTTGGCTGCTTCCAGATATGCCATGCCATCGGCTATCTGAGCTGCCATCAGTAACATGCGCTGAGGAGATGGAACGTTTTTGTTTCTACACTCACGGAGGTAGGTTTTTAAGTCTCCGTTTGCCATCATCTCCATGACGACAAGAGCAGGCACATCACGTGATACAACACCTATCAATTTCACTATATGTGGTCCATCTACAAACTGTTTCATCACCTAAAAATTAAATCAAAAATTTTATCACTTACTAAATAATGTGCACAACTTGTTTAAACATTACTATCTAATACATTACAAAAACATAAAACCATCAATGCCACAGATACAGGTGCACATGGAATATTTTAAGTTGCTTTATTAACTCAGAAGCATTTTTGATATTAAATTCTATGAAAATTTCAGATATTATAACAAAATTAATCAACAATATATGAAGTCCAATGATAATTAAGTTAAATGATGATCCAGGATGATTAAGTTTTTGAGCAATGAATTCATTGATGAGTCTTGTGCAGACCTCAGAGTGAAGTAGTTTTTCCCATTATTATAGTTTTTTCAAGCCCATAAAAAGTGAAATCTAAAGAGGTTTAGTTAAGGATAATATGGTGGGTTGGGTAGCGTATCTCAGTCTAGCTCCGACAATTTCTAACTGTCTACAAACATACAAGTGGGTGAGTGTTATTCTCGTAGAAAACCATCCCATTGTGTTTTTTCCTCAATCACAGACTTTCATCACTCCAGTTAAATGCAGTATACATTAAAATTGATGGTTTGGTTAGTTAAAAGGAGCAGATAATAACGCCTAACCTAATATATAATATTATAGGATAACATTGATAATAACCTTGCCAACCCAACCAACTTACATCCTTGTGATTATGCTTTTGGTTGTTAACAGTAGATCACCGGGTTTTCCTCTCTGAACGTTGTTGCAAAGCATTCACTTTTCATCCCCAGTTATTATTCATTATTTCAGTTTAAGATGGAATGGCTGATGGAGATGCAGTCCAATTCTCGGTCAAGATAAGAGGAACCCATATAACACTGTTCTCTGATGTGTTCAAACTATGAGATATTTTTATGAGATATGCTAATCTAATGCTTCATGACATTGAATATAGTTTATTTGTGACAAAAATTTAAATTTGGTCAACATATACACAGTTGAAGGATGACAAGAGTGCTATGAGTCTTCCAAATCAAAATGTTCAATTCTGAACACCACTGAAACCATTTACAGACAGTGCTTTCTCCTAAAATGTCATTATCAGGTGATAATAGAGATCTCAAATAAAACTGGTAACCTTGCTCTCCTAGGCCACTTCATAAATCACTGAGAATCGAATCATGATTACACAATATTTTAAAATATGGCAAAAAAGGTTAAATTTGAATGGTTGTAGATGAGGAGTTGGTGTCCAAGAGGATCAAAGACTAATAGCTCAAGTGGTCAGAGCAGCGGCTTAGTGAGCCAACGGTCATGGGTTCAAATCCTGCTTGTGGCATTAATTCTCAACCACCAAAAACCTTAGATAAAAATGATAATTAATTGGAATAATAATGACTGGATGGATGTGGATGGATGGATACCAGGGACTGAGCACTGCAGCTGTACAGCTTATTGTACTATACCCTGGCTCCATTTTTGGGGGAGGGCTCATAACACAAAGTGAACTTGAGCCCCCGTTGTACCAGTGTTCTTCCATCGAAGAAACTCATTTTTGAAGGGGGTTGGGACCAGGTTCAGGGTCGCTGAGGTCAGGTCCCGCCCCTTCCATTGATGAGTGCCGTGTCAATTTCTTTTAATTGCGGCCACCGGTCCCCTTAGGCGTCAGAAAAATTCCAGAGGCGACAGTGGGGATCGAACCCATGACCGCGGGGTCTACTAGCCGAGCCTTAACCACTCGGCTACCGCGGCCCCCCGGGGTCAAATAATGACTAATTTGACATTACTCCAAAACACAGAGGATAAAATTGAATTAATGAAATATGCGGAATTTGTGGATTCCAAGACAAAATTTCCGCTTCTGAATCAAACTAATCAAACTTTCTCCTACTGCATCATCATCATGAACGTCACAAATTTTTCTGCCAGTTTAAGAGGCAACTTTCCCTTTGCAGTA
Organism: Cimex hemipterus; assembly: GCA_039619505.1. Taxonomy (NCBI): domain Eukaryota; kingdom Metazoa; phylum Arthropoda; class Insecta; order Hemiptera; family Cimicidae; genus Cimex; species Cimex hemipterus. Next base: position 2,875,970 of record CM077105.1, on the reverse strand, counting down.
ATATAAAACCTTACAATACAAAAATGCATAATTTTTACAAAAGTACAAGATCTCAAAAGGAACTGATGAATAAAAACACCTTAAATAATCCCTTTTCAAAGCGTAAACAGTAAAGATGCTTTAAAAAATAATGCTTTAAAGTACAAGAATGGTAAAATGCTACAGAGCTGTATTACAACCAAATCGTTTTGCGCTACTTAGATGGATTTGGAAGTTTTCATTATCTCAACAATTTGTATAAAGACACAATAAAAACAGACTATTTGACTGTACTCATCATCATCATTTACTTCAAACATTCATGTAAATTATTAAAGTCTTATTGACGAGTACAACAATTTTTCATTTAGTTATTTTGTTGTGTTTTGATGATCCTGAGTCTTCAATGATAGTAATCTGATAGAGCAGCTACAATAAATTTTTTAACAGTTCTATCACAATCATTAACTTTAATCAATTAAGGTTTTTAGTTGAGATAAGTCAGTATCACAAGCGAGATTCGAACCCATGACCCTCAGCCAGATACACCACTGCTCTACCACTTGACTTCGATCCACTTGGACACAACCTCCCATTGAAACCACACCTTTTGAATTTTCCTCCCTTTTGCCAATGTGTAATTTATTGATTCTCGACAACAAGTGGAATGGCCATGGAGAGCTGAGAAGATATACTTCATTTTAACTTATTAAATTTACTAGTTTTCATGGTCCATTTGACCAATTAATTAAGGTTTTTAGTTGAGATAAAAGTGGATCAAGGTCACGATAGCTCAAGTGGTAGAGCAGCGCATGTCTAGCCAAAGATCGTGCAATCGAATCTTGCTCGTGACACTGGCTGTTTTATCTCAACGAAAAACCTTAATTAATTGGTCAAGCAGACCGTGAAAACTAGTGGACAATCATTATCATTTGTACTGGGTGAATCATGCACAATGATGAAACACTTGTCAAAGTTAGAGAAAGTTTGTACTTGACATTGTGTAAAAATTCATCACTACACATATCTTTCTTTCCAGTTCAATAAATAATTATGTAATTCACCAACACATATTAACATTATGTAAGTTCATTTATAAAAAAAAATGGGGTTCAATTGCTAAGTAAATCTTGTTTAAGAAGTGTATGCGTTTGAGAGAGCAACTGTGGCATTAAGGGTTAATATAAAATTACAATAAAATAATTTTTTACCATGGCTTCATTAAGAAATGCGGCGATTTCATGAGGAGAGCAATTTTCATTGATTGCTTTTTTAACGGCGACTACTCTCCCTTCGGGAACAAGGAGGCCTTCACAAACAACTCCGAAGTTGCCACGTTTGAGCTCTTTGACTATATGAACTCGTTCCCTTGGTAGCTCCCACTCCTCATCGAAGTGAAGCAGGCCACAGTACTCAGGATTGACAGACGCAATCAGTACAGGCTGGTTCAACATGAGGTTTTTCCTGTAGTACCAGACGGCCAATACGGCTGAAACCAGGATCACTAGCAAAATGACCACCGTGAGAACAGCAACAGCCATCATGTCCTTGGCAAATTGCCCAGATATTTTGAAATAAACTGGAGCAGTAAATTTTCCAGGGCCAGCTAAAGATTGCGATCTACAAAAACAAATACAAATATAAAAATGATATTTAAAATAAACACATATATTATTTTATGCCATAAAGAGAGGCAAGATATAGATCAACCTGTCTGCCTACTCTTGATGGCTTTGTTTGTTAGACCATTTAACGGATTATATTCTTTTGTAAGTTGATTGAAGTTTGTGAGTTGAAGTAATTGTTTAGGGGTGAAAGAGATTTGTTATGTCGGTGTCATTTATTTGTGTAATAAACACCCACCTTAAGCGGATTTTGTATTCTCCAAATTCGAGGTCTTCAAGCATAAAAGCGCCATTTTTGGCGTCTTGAACTGGGATGCATTCAGGCATTGGTTTCATCTCGTCCCTGTCAGTCCTGGTAAGCTCAATCTGGTATGAAACAGTCATACCATTTGATTTTGGCGGCACCCAATTAAGAATCGCAGTCCTGTTTTCAACCTGCACTCTCAACCCTGTGAAAAATTTCAGAATTAAACAAACCGCCAGAATCTGGTGTGTGGTAGACATTACCACCAACTATCTCATCAGCCTTGGAGTCAGAAAGTGTTTTTAGGGTAATAAAAGCCGAAATAGAGCAGTTCGCTGAACGTTGGAGTTCACCCTCTACCCGTTCCCGGCATGCTTTAACTTCTATGGTATAAGTTGAGAAATGTCTTAGGCCTCCAATAACAGCGACATTGGCTGCAGCAGGGAAAATGCGGTGGAACTTGACAAGAGAACCATCTCTTCCGAGCATTTCGACGTCCTCATTTAAAACAAGGTCATCGTCCTCTTCTATCATCGAAATCCCACGTTCGTGCCTTCCGATATTGTCGTTCTCATAGATTTTCAAGAATGGGGGCTGTTCAAGGGTCTCGTAAACATATTTATGGCATCCGTCATATTCGTACAATGGCGGTGACTTAGCTAGCTCATCTGCTGTCTCGCAAAGTTCGGCTGTAACTAAGGGTGGTACAAACTCATCTTTTATGGATATAGTGCTCTCATTACAAACACACTCATCTTTGGTTTTCACCTATAATTTAACGATAGTAATGATTAAAATGATATAATTTCGTTCTTTGAAATGTGAAGCACTCACGTGTGTCATAAATTTGGGCGGTGGTGTAGTAGGTGGGATATGTACATAAGGCTTTTTGCAAAAGTTTCTTGTAGACAAAAAATCAGGGTGGTAATCCTGAATGAATCCGGACACAACATATGAAACAAGTTTTCCATTTGGTTTTTCTGGAGGACTCCAACTAAAAAAAAAAAAAAAAGTAAAAAATTTACTAAAGCAGTTTATCTTTAGAAATTGAAGTAAATATACATTTATTTGGTAACATCAGCATCATGGAATATAATTGCATTTTTCTTGTTTTTGACCACAGAGGTTGAGTGTTCTTCTGCCCCCCCCCCTATTTTTTTTGCTTTATTTTTATTTAGTCAATTAATTAATATTTATGAAAGGTATTCGTGAAGATAAAAAATTCAGTGTCACAAGCAAGATTCGAACCTTGATCCACTTGGACACTAATTTCCCATTTCAACCTCAACTCTCGCATTTTCCTTCCTTTTTGCCATTTTTCAAATGTCATATAATTTATTTGATGTCGGCGACAAATGAAGTGGCCACTGAGAGCTTTCCTGGAGATATACTAAGTTTAATTATTAAATCCATTACAGTTCATAGTCTGTTCGAACTCACGATAGCTCAAGTGGTAGAGCAGCGACGTATTTAGCCGAAGGTCATGGGTTCAAATCCCATGTGTGACACTGAATTTGTTACTTGTTTTAATTTAATAATTAAACTGAAGTATATCTTCACGAAATTTAGTTATATATTTATTGGATTTTTTTGTACATCTTGACACATAAATTTATATTTTTAGTTTTAGTTTCTCGTGAACCAAATTTTTTTATCTAACTCTTCAGGAACAAAAGTGGGAAACAAAAATGCCCAAATAAAGAAAAAAGAGGGGGACAAAAGTCAAAAGACTAAAGGGGACAAAACAAGGGTTCACAACAGCAGAGGTCATATTTCATATTCCTCCTCGGGGTGCTGGTGTCGAAACTGAGCATTGTGTCAGCGCCTAAACCGTTGCGGCCACCGATGCCCCCACGGGACAAAAGCCAAACTCACCTTGCAGTTAAACATACTACACACTGATTATTTCATTGTCTATCTACACAAGACGGCATCCCACAAACTCCAAACAATTATTAATTAACAGTCACTAAATACTACACATAATGAAAAATAATACATAAACCGTACTGTAGCAAAATTTCTGAAGAAGAGTTCGAAATTCCTTCAAGCTTTGCGGGCATCTTTGGTTGGCTCGGAAGAGTCCTGACATACTGTATTGGTGACTGGATTCCCGTTGAGTCAACTGTATATGTTTTAACATAAAAGGCATACTGTGTGTACGGTTCCAGTCGTGTTATGATGTGGTAGATTGACCCGTTAGGAGGCCCTGAAAAAAATATATGCATTTTAGTAATTATGCAATAAAAAGAACAGACTGTCTATCTAACCTCCATCAAAAGGTTCGTTCAGGCCACTAATGTCGTGCATCTTCCATTTAGACTCGGAGCACTCATTAGTGTTGAGCTCAGTTACATTCTGATGGGGAGCTTCCATGTAGTAGGCCACAAACCTGAAACACTTTTATTATGTTAGTTCAACGTTAAGAAATAAATAGTTAATAACAAAAAATCCAGTTATAAGGTGGGAAAATTGTTAAAAAATACCTCATCATCTGATAATATTTAGCCATATTCGTGAATTCAGGCTGCTCAATTGCAAGTGCAATAGCGTTTTCATAAACAAGATGAACAGTGACGTTGAGCGATAGCTTGTTACAAGCAAACCTTCCTCCATTGCTCTCTCTTGTAATTTCTATTGTCTTGATATCTTGGATACCTGTGAATGAAGTTGTTAACATCATGTTTGCCATCTTATTTATTTTAAGGGAAAGTACCAGCAATGGATGTTAGTTCTTCAATGTGCTTGTAGCAGAGCATAGGGTTGTAATGGAAGAAAGGGTAACCATTCAGTATCTTGAAATTTCGCCCGGCCGGTCGTGTGTCCCAGTTCCAGATTTCTTTGAGGTTCTGGTTGTCCAGTACGAAAAGCGAGTGATTCACCAAGTTGTTTGTTGCTCTATCCCATGAAAAGTAGTGTAACGTAGAGTACGAGTAAAACAAGGTTAAACAAAAGTAGCATACTTTTTGTCCTTATATCCATGTATGACTTTGAGGTTTTTAAAGAAACCCAGAGAGTCCAGGGGAAAGGAATGGATAATCTTAAGGTTGCCCTCGATCTCCTCGATCATGCCGAGGTTTTCCTCGAGTTCTTTCGCCACCACCTCAGGTTTACCCGTTCCTATGTGGATCTCAAGATTTCCATCAATGTGCGTGCAGTCTCGTAGATTCTGTGCTGCCTGCAGGGAGTCGACATTCCCCATAGAGCACACTTTTTTACACATGCCTGAGCAACGTTGGCAACTTTTACCATCTGGGGTCTTTTCAAACTTGGGAGGACATTCAGTCACACAAGAATTGCCCCAAATAAACCAGACCAAATGGGCGCCATCATTCCTCCTCATTTTGTGATATGTAGAAGAGGAGTTTATGCAATCCTCCTTTGAAATGCAGTGTCGGGAGTTGAAACTGTAACTATAAAAAACATAATATTAATTAAGCAATAATCTTTTAACACCGTTTCACAATGAATTCATCAATATTTCGGTTACAACTCAAACAAAAGAAATAAAATATTCTTACTAGCCATCTGGACATTCAGGGACACATTTCCCTCTGAAATATAAGTGTCGGCATGAAACACAATTGGACGGACCACTGCCAGTGCATCCTCCAACGCATTCTTGGTGGCAAGAAGATTCAGCCAAGTCCTATAAGAATCAGATGAAAGCATTAAAAAAAATTACACAATTTGATCATGATACAATTGTAAAAAACAAAAGGTTTGTTTGTTTTTCGACAACCAAAATATAGTTCAATAATTTGAAATTTCAATGTAAAAAATGGAATTCTTAAATTGTGAACCTTCGTTTTATCAGAGTTGATCAACGTTTTAGTTGAACGACTAAAGTTTAATGCAGTCAAACTTTACTCATTCAAGTATATGAGTCATTCCTTTTAATTGAAACATGGCTTGGAATGTGCGAACGTTTCAGTTAATTGTTTCCTGTTCAACTTTTATACTGTGCGTGATGTGTTGTTTTGTTTATAAACTGAAATTATTAGATTGAAAGGGTGTCAGAGGCTGCAATGTTTTATGCATTAGCTGTGAAATCACACCTTTATTCTTGCTAGCTTCGCCTGTCCGACAATTGTCAGCATTACTTACATTCTGGGATTTGTCTGGTGATAAGTTTTATAAACAAGCATCGTATTTTGTGAAATGTTGTTAGGTGATAAATCAAAAGTTTGATCAGTAATGATCATCCTAGCATGACATTCTTGCCAGATCGGACATGTTTCATTCATCATTTTGATATTATCGATGGTTGGTCTATGCGTTTTACCATGTATAAGTGCTTTTCTAAGGTTTATAAAACATAGATCATATTTTTGTAAAATGTATGATACAATGTTAAGCTATAATCATAGAATAACTGATTTTAATTAAATGTTTTTTGTTGAGTCAAAAAATCATACACTAATCAGAACCCTTTCAATTAATTAAGGTTTTTATTTGAGATAAAAAATGTGATGGGCGGGATTCGAACCCACGACCTTTGGCTAGATACGCCGCTGCTCTACCACTTGAGCTATCGCGACTTCGATCCTCTCGGACACTGACTTCCCATCGACCCCACGTTTTGAATTTTTTATCTTAACCAAAACCTTAATTAATTGAAAAGAATTTATTTGGCGAAGTGGACCACGCAAGCTATTAAGAAATAAAATTAAATAAAACTAAATAAAAAACTAATCAGAACCTTCTTGTCATTGGGGACTAGGAGACAAGAAAAGTATTCGTAGGTAATTTAATTAATATTTTTAATGCAGAGTTTTGCCTCCGTTGTGCGTGAAATCAAAATTATTATTCAATCCCCCCCCCCCACCAGAACAAGAGCATAATATACAGGATCGAATTAAATGAGATCAGACACTCAAAATGTTACAAAAACTTTTTTAAAAATTATTTTTGCAAAATAAACAATTCGTTTTTGGTTTAAGCACCCTTCACATCTACATATATATTACATATTACATATAAGAATATATACACAATGCTTACTACAAATTTAAATTAGCCGAGATGTTTTTCTCATCTGTAGGATCATTGTGCCTAATATTTTTGTCTTAGTTTCACCAAAAAATGCTTTGGCCACCAAAAACTCAGTGGCCCCCACAAAGTGTGCAAGGTGAAGAATCAATAATCTTTGGTCTATGTTTTATTTTTATTTTTTCAAAATTCTAATGGCTTACAAAATGCCGAAACTTACAAAAATTGTTTTTTTTTTTTACTATTTTGTAAATTTGTACATCTAGTGCCAGAAAAAAATGTGCTCCCCTGTGACCCTCTGGCAAAAAACCGGATACTAACGAGATAAGTCGTCGTTTATAAAGAGTACTAATTAAATTATTATTATAATTTTTAATTGTCACTACCTTTAAGTGTAATTTATGTGTCATTCATTCGTCCTTACAGAATTAATTAAACATAAATGTCACGCCTGAGAAATTCAAAACCTGGGATGAATTAAGTCGGATGAATGAAATTTTCCAGTCTGGCAAATACTTTGATCCAGAATATCTTTTTTTCCGCGAGTCGTCTAGTCGTGAAACAGTTTAAAAAGAAGAGAATAAAATCAAGAAAGGAGGAAAGGACTGAAATCTTTCCCCAACTGAGATTGCCCCAACTCCGAATCTTTTTCAAGGGATGAATGCATCACTTATTCGGGCCGAGTACCGCCCACAAAAGTTTGAGAAAAAAGAAAAGCGACTGGCATGTGAATCGGGCGGAAGAAATTCACCGTCGTGCAATTAATTGGATCTTAGGGAAATCGTCGCAATTTATTAGTGCTCAAAATAATAATGAGAAGATTTTTTTAAAGAGAGACATAACGGGACATCTACTCTTTCGGGGTTTAGGTCGGCCCTTCACTATCTAATCTCGCTAAATCGTTAAGATAATAACCCAAATTTTGACATAACAGTCTTGTCCGACTAGACTGTTTCTAACTAAATGTGTTCGTTTCAGTTTTCAATGTGTTCATAGTTGTGTTTCTTTCATTCTATTTCCACTTTGTTGAATAATTTAAAAAAAAAATACTACAACAAGATAAAAGTTAACAAAAATTGAAAGCCTGCTAGCCACCGTAGATAATGTTAAAATTGCTGTTACATACCAGTTGGCAGTTAGTCTCAGACCAGCAGAGGCCATCTGAGCACGAGGGGCAGGAGCAATTTTTCTTGGTATTATTCGGGAAAAGATATTCACGAACACCTGAGACTGCCACTTTCTCCCAGTCGATCGTGTTATCGTAGCATAGATCTGGAAAACAAAGAAACAACTGTGAACAGAATTGTATGTTTTTTAAACAAGTATTATATATTATCTCGTTTTAGTACGGACCACTTAATCATAATTTCACCAGAACGATCAACTTCAGTTTATAACATTTCACTATTAACTCACTCTCTAAATGCCTGGCTTCTCTTACCTAATTTTTTATACGCTCACTACATAAAAATCTTATGCTCCAGTTTATCAAGTTTTTTATTTTGATGTTACGTTTATTATAAACATTTTGTGAATAACCGTTTCCTGACATCTTACAGGCTAAGATTCTTCACTTTTGCCTTTCCTCTTTCCAAACGCTAATTTTAAATAGTTGTCCTTATGGCTCTCTCTCTCTCTCTCTCTCTCTCTCTCTCTCTCTCTCTCTCTCT
>CM077105.1:2843516-2867060 GCA_039619505.1 Cimex hemipterus | reverse complement strand
CTCTCTCTCTCTCTCTCTCTCTCTCTCTCTCTCTCTCTCTCTCTCTCTCTCTCTCTCTCTTTCTTTCTTTGTCCACGCACACAAACACGAAAGAGAGAGAGAGAGTGAGTGAGTGAGTGAGAAGGAAGAATATTTAGTGGCATTGCTTGAATTCAGTACAAATTATATCTTTCACCCCCGGTAAATTTTGTACATGTACGCCTTATATTATGTTGTGAGAGAAAGAGAGATAAAGAGACAGATAGACAGACAGAAAGACACACACACACACACACATCAAATTTCTTCCTAATTTATTCAATTAATTACACACTTATTCACTGGTCAAACGAACACGTACTAATCGTCACTTATTCATTCATATGCACATTTACGTTCATTTCTCAGTAACATTTTCGCCAAAACACTCGTTCGTGTAAGCACAAACATGCACGAACAGTAATTTTGTAGTTTTCACCAACTCACTTTCGAGTAATCTGGCAAATAAAAAGCATAAGGATTTTTAATTATCGTCTGGGTTACATGTAGTTATTTACAGTGTTTTAAACTTTAGGGGTTAGCAATTTTGTCAATGTGCCTTATTCATCAATCATTCAACTCAGACCGCCTCGAGCGATCCTGGTTGCGTGGAAATACCCCAAATCCAGGCAATATTGGCTACCATCGAACCACACTACTCTAACAAACCTAATATTGTGGCAAACCTCGAATTTAACATTAAGTTTTATAGTTTATGAAGTTTTGAACGATAATCAGCGCTTTTATTCAAATACGTTCAGCGGGCCTACGTTGATTTTTATTCATTTAAAATGTTTCCTAATTAATAATTTACGTAAATTTGGATGAACACGGTTACGTTTCTTAATTATGAATGGCCTCGCCCTCTCCCGTCCTTCGTTTATATAAGCTTTTAGAATTTGCGGATCGCTGTTCACTCCTGGTATATTCCAGCCGACTGACCGGTGGTAAAAATATCTCGGGTCAGCTAGCTAAAAAGCTAAATTGCTCAGTTTTAATTGAGCCCGAGCTGTTAAATGAATGGAAGTTGTATGCCGGGACGGAATTAGAATCGATCTCCGTCCCGCTGCCGGCATGAATGATTCAAATGTATTTATCCTTATTCTATTTGAGACAAGAGCCAATTCCCAAGATAGGCTGAAGATACATCGTTCCTTCCGAAAGGCACAGTCGAGATTAAACTACATAAAATTTAGGCGCTTCCCACCTAACAAAATTTTTTTTTTTAAATTGAAACTTGTACATAAAGATAAATAATATCAATTAATATATTTTTCATTAAACTATACACTAATAAATATATAAACTTCAGAATATGTTCAAACCATCGATCCCACAATGTTATGTAAACCGGAAGTACCCGTCCGCAAACGACATCATGGTCGTCGAACATGTTTGCCGATTTAATCCAGTTGTAAACTCTCATCAGTTTTACATAATTGATCATATAATTTAGAGGTTAAAAGGCCCTTGAAAATGGCAAGGTTTTTTTTAATGCCGTAAAAGAAATTCGGCGAATAAATATTGACTTAAATGTCAAAAATAGACAGGAGGAAATACCAGGTGTTCCTCAACCGATGACTTCCCGGCCTGCCAGAATGCCAGCTACTTAACAACTTTAGTTTTAACAAAAGCCAGGTTTATTTAGCTACATAATCTAGATAATTTAAGATTACGGATGAATACGATTTGTAAAATTTCAGTAATCGATAAATGTGGTAATTAGTGACCATTAGTCGATAATTATTCGGAAATCGTGAGATGGAGTCTGGTGTGACGAACGTTGAAGAAAAACATTTTCTTTATCGTGCCAACGTTTCGATCTTTATTGAGATCATCTTCAGGGCCTGGAATTTACAAACATTGTTTAAATTTAACAAATACAGGATGTGGAAAAAAGTGAATTTCACTTCAGTAAATTGAGCCCTGAAGATGGTATCAATAAAGATCGAACGTGCCACGATGAAGAAAATGTTTTTTAAACCTTCATCACTCCAGACCGCATCTCACGATTTCCAAATAATTAACCGATACGATTACACATGAATACTTTTAATATTAATAAATTATAATAAAACACAAAACTAAAACATATTTTTATGCGTACCGTCGGTTGTTTAGTGGACAAATAATCTTAAACTTCAGAGCCTGGTTTTTACTATTAATGAATTATTTACTCAAGGATTAGTTTTCCTAGTCTTAATTGAAGATCTGGGTTTTTATGTTTTTTTTTGTTTTGTTTTTTTAAAAAAAAGATAGTTCTTACTCACATTAAGTTGTTTCAACGATCCGAATTTCGAGCCCTTAGCTCATCAGGTTAAAGGATTTCAAAAGTGAACCTACCGACCCTCGACAACGCGACGTTCCAACGAGGCGCCGGCTTCATAATGTTGCGAATTATAACAAAGTAAATATGTACGTAAACATTAAGGTGGGTGGCTGAGTCCTACTGTTGATTATTTTAAAGTTAGTTTTTTATTCTTTTAACTAGCACCTATCAATAAATATTTCCAGATACCCAAAAAAGTAATGAACACCGCACTCGCTCAATCATTCACCATTTCTATTGATCTGGGTTTTTATGGCATACCTGTTTACTTGATAAGATTAAAAATAAACGATTCAGCAGTATTTGCAGAAATTGAGTACATACCACATTGAATTTTATTTTATTTATTTTATTCAATAGCCGTAGCTATTGGTTGATTTTAAATGTTTTGAAATATTCGCATGTACCTTGTTATTCGGTTATTTTCATTTCAAATAGTCAAGCCCTGACGATGGGGTAACGAACCACCGCAAGCTCGGCACAGACGAAAAAGTTTTTTTGCTCCAAATGACCTCCAAAGATCTCATCACCCTCTAATCTTAAACAACTTTTCCCAATTGTCTGCTTATTCTCACTTTTCGCGTTATCAGACTCGTTTCGGCCTAATAACAAATATTTTGAATAATAACTTTATAAACAATACCCCAGCCTACAGTCCTACCAAAAACAAAAACAAAAAAAAACCGAAGGCTGAATGTCATGAAGCATGTTAAAAGCCATTTAAGTATTACTTCCAAATACTTTCTACCAGTACTTCGAATTCAACTTGATTTAATGCTTGCCCCATGCTTAAGGTCTTTCCGACGCGTTTCGCCATCTCGCCTTCGTCAGTGGTCCTTTTGCGTAAACATTAAAAATAAATTATCATTGCACGAGAAAAAACATCTTAACTTAATTATTTTAGTGCAATTAACTTAATATTAATTACTTTTGTATTTTATGATCATCCTGGTCCGCCTAACGTCGTTGATTCGGTCTGTCGGAAAGGTTTAGGGTCACCGCCATTTTCAGTGTTTTTTTTGTAAATAGTCAAAAAATCATTCAATTATCAGTTAGATCGTTTACGATCTTCCTAGCCCTAGCCCGCTTATCGTCGTTTTGCTCTGTCAGATGCGTTTCGGCTTCTCGCTATCATCAATGATATTTGCGTAAACAGTAAAAAAAATTAAAGATTTTTTAAACGGCAAGACTTTGCGAACAAACATCATATTTTAATTATTGCTTCAGTCGTTTACGTCATCATGATCCGTCTGTATTCGCTGTTTTTAGTCCGTCAGACGTTCGGCTTCCCTCATCTGGTAGGTTTGTGTAAACGTCCAAAATGAAGGGTTAGTTATCTCATATAGGTAGAGAAGAAACGTCACTATTTAATTATTACTTTGGTAGTTTACGATCATCCTGGACCGCCTGTTTTGTCCCACGGCCGGGCCAAAATGATCGGTAACGACCAAATTACATTTCCACCCACTCAGATTCCAAGCGGAAATCTCACACTGAATCTTTTTAATTGGTTTTTTTAGATTTACTGCCGATTTCGCGATTCTATTTAAATTACCATTATTCCAAGAGTAAATTTCCACTCCATGACTTCAACGTGCAATTTAATTGGATTAATTTCCTTCCTAGAAATAAAGATTATAAACAGATAAACCGGGTTAACACCCTGAGCCAAAGCAAAATCGGCGAGAGTAAAAGACCTCACAGAAACTGTTTCTTAAATATCCATATTTCCAAGAAAGATGGGATCTGTCGTATAAATTAATTATTAATGCTTCTCTTTGCTAATCGCCAATTAATTTATCTGTGCTCGAAATTCACCGTGTGGACGTTATATAAAGCGGTGGTAATTGTTTTATCCAACGAGATGTTCTATTGTTTTAAATTGTAAACCAACAACGCATTTTCCTTTGCTTCTGCTGTCAAACCCTGGCCTATAACTTTTAATTATTCGTAAACAGTAGATAAATATTGATTAATAATATTAGATTATCTTTCGAATATATATAAATTATCCCTTTATAACTTTAGTATTATATAACTCAAATAATTAACCTATGTCTAATTATCACGACTGCTCAGGTTCATTTTTCAATTTTTTAACCACTCTAATTACAGGCTTAATGATCCCTGAGAGATAGCCCTTAGCAAACATTAAATATGTCTATACAAGAATATATACTTTAAGCGGATAAAGGCACAAAAGGACTCGCGTTTCCTTATTGTAATTAATTGCCTTTGAGCTTATTCTCGCAACAGGATACGAAAATTTTATAAATGATTTACCTGGGTAGGAAAGTAAAACATGAATCGATACCACACAAGTTTTCAGAATAATATTCCAGAAAGGGGTTTCGCTTAATTAGGTTGGTACGAGTGTACAATAAGAATTTAAAAAAGAAGAAGAAAAAATTCACACTTATAAAAACTGCAACGGGGAACGGAAATTATGACTAAAGCGTGGAATTAAAACGGATTAACACGGATTAAAAACCATCCTTGAATGCACAATAGTTTACTAAACTAATTACAAAATTTAACACAATTTTTTTTTAAACTATTGTAATAAAAGTTCCAATAGTCACAAGATAAGGATGTTTTGATATTTTATCGTCTTTGGTCGTTTATTTCGTGGAACGACGGTGAGGAAGTTTTTCCGGAAAACTTTAAATGACGCATTCATTACGTTTTTAACCTCACTATTTTTATTAAAGCTGGCTTAAATTGTTGATGGTGGTGGTGGCGATGCCGTCAACCCACGACGCAACCCGAGTGTCGGTAAGCGTCATCTGCTCAAAGTTGAAAGCCTGTAAAGTTGCCCCATTCCTGTAATTTATACCTTCGAAAATTACTATGGCAGGTATTTCCCAGTGAATTCCGATGGCAATCTGAACACAGGAATTTTTTAAAATCTTCAAAAAATTATAAACGGTCAAAAATTCAAAGGAACCCGACATACTTACGTATGGGCTTTTTCAAAAACACCGCCACCCATGAGGGTTTATGACCTCTGCTGTTGCGAACTGCGTAAAAAAAATAAAAAATTTTAAAAAATGCAAAGGTCGAAAAATATTAGAATCGTGATTTATAAAGACACCTCCGAAATACTTTTTTTTTTTACAATCTTGAAATCTATTTAGTTTATAAATGACTCTTAATTAAACGTTTCCTTAAAAACTCGCCTTTTTAGATTTCCGGGCTCGTCTTTTTGCTGGAACGACGACCTCATGTGGGGAAAGTCGGATTAGGCAAACCAACTAAATCTACTGAATTTATTATTAATGTTAACTGCTCATTACTTATCATCAATAAATTATCAAAAATATTTTGGGAGGTAATATTAAATGAATAAAAGTGGAATTAAATCGCGTTTCCTTTTAATTTATTACTTGCATTACACATTTTTACACAACAGTAAAACGACTATTTCATACATATTTATTATATGCAATATGTTTTTAAAAATTGTAGAATTCTCTTATAACGATGACGGATGTAACAGTATTCCTGGAAATACGAGCAACGTTTTTGGTCGGACTATCTCATATTTTTCACAAGTAACTATGCCGGTTACAACGAGAATCCGTAAATAGCAAACATATTGAAACGATGTTGGTTTTTTTATTTCCCTTTCAATTTCCTGATTATTAACAAATGACTAACGATCTGGCGTGTTTACTCTCAGTTGAACCGTGAATTTGTGGTACCATTTTGGTTTCTTTTCGTCTCAACAATTTTGGGTTGTCGTGTCTATTTCTATCAATTTCAGAAGTGTTTTTTTATTGATCAAATGCGTACCTTTGTTTAGGTAAACAGTGAAATTAATACGCCAAATATATCAATGGCGTTAAAAGTATGGAAAAGTTTGTGAAATCATCTTTCTGTTCAAAAAGCAAACACGCGAATATAACTGATTATTTTTAAAAAAATTATTTATTTATGGTAATAAGGTAAATATAATAAACATTCTGCAAGTTAATGTTTATGTCATAATGCATATGTATTAATCAAATGCATAAATAAGTTTTATACAACTGAACTGGCCTTTTTCTTTTATCCTCAGCATTTTTCTCAAGTATGTACGTAATTATTCGGAAATTGTGAGATGCGGTCAGGTCTGATGTGGGTTTCAGATAAACATTTTCTTTATCGTGCCAACGTTTCGATCTTTATTGAAATCATCTTCAGCGCCTGGGGCTTACAAACATTGTTTAAACTTAACCAATACATTAAGGGAATAAGTGAATTTTATACAATGCAAAAAATATAAAATCAAAGTATTTGTTCTCAATCGAGTTCGTTTCTTTTCTGCGTAATTGTGCCATTATTGCGTGTCGTGCTGAGAATGCCAGTGAGATATTGTTGTTTTATGATTATATACGTTTGATTTTGAAGAAGTGAAGGAAGTCGAGTTAGAAACACATTTTTTATAAGGAGTCAGCTTCTTTGAGGTGAAAAGAGCCGACGGTGGAAAAAAACCCTAGTAATGGTTCGGGCAGATTATCCGTTCAGGATTATATAGACGGGGAAAAATAAGAAAAAGAAGCTAAATTGTTCAAAAATTAGACTATGTAAAAATGTTTGATGTGTCGAATGTGATGAATGTTTTATATGTTATACGTTATGCCTGATGTGTTGATATATGTATGTTATCGACAGTGAATTTGATTAATGATATAAGCGTAGCTGCGACTGAGTTTACATGTGTCCGTTCAGTAATTGATGTTGTGTTTATCTCGGTTGATGTAAACCGTTTCTAAAAAATTACGTTTACGTGTAATATTTTTGGATTGTTGAAGCCGAAATTGTGTTTGTGTTCAAAATGGTGGGCAGCCAGTGCTGTAGGATTTTGATTGGAGTTTTTGAAATCATAGATATGTTGCTTTACTCTCGTCCAAATATTGAGATGTAATAGCGATGAAAGTTGCCGGACAATTTAAACAATTAATTTTGTAGATTACGTCAGATTTATTAGTTATTGGCGTGGGAACTTTAATTTTGGAAAAAATGTGCTTAAACTATTTTATCATTTTTGGAAGCTGTTTTAAAGTTATCGGACGAGATAGGCCGTGAATGAAGGGCATGGAAATCTATGCTGATTTGTTTGTATTTGATAGATTTGATGTATTATTATTAGTAATAGTGGATGGTGTTAGTGTTGAGTTGTAGTTTTGTGTTTAAAGTAGTGATTATTATGGTAGGATCTGTTTGTATAACGTAATGTTCTTGTGGTGAAATGATTCATGGCTTAGGGTAATACTCCTCTGCAGTAACCCTTTGGCCGTGTTTATTATTGTATGAAGATGGTGAGAAGTAAAGTTGAGGTAGCGATCTGTCTTTCTTGGTTTTTGATACTAATCTGCGATTAATGTGCCATCTGGTTGTTTTATTACGAATGTATCTAAGAATGTATTTGTTAAATTTAACCTATGTTTTATAACGATCTTTGGTGAATCCCTTTCACTCGATGCATATAAATCTCCTAAATTGTGTAACAATGAAAAATAAGAAACAAATATTTATAATTCCAAAAAAAAAAAATGAAAGATCGTTATAGTTTGTAAACCCCAGGCCCTGAAGATGATCTCATGGAAATGTTTTCCTGAAACCTACATCACACCAGACCGCATCTTACGATTTCCGAATAATCATCGACTAACGGTCACTAATCGCCCCACATATGTACGCATGTAAAAAAAATATATAAATCCAGATTGTGCGAAGTTCAAAATTCCTTGACTGCTGTCCTAGATTCCTCAAATGAAAATTTTTTGAGAAACAAAAATATTTACCATCAAGAGAAATATATTTCACAGCGCTATGATAAAAAATTATCTATTATGCTGACCCTTTTTAAAAATAAACTATTATGGGGAAGAGGTCATTTTTTAAATAAGCATTATGGGGTATTTTTTTATTTTATTTTATTTCATTTTTTTTCCAAAAAGTGTAAAAACTAAGGTAACGAAGGTATGAAGGTAATGTTGACAAACCGATGCTAAAATGGTTGTTCCACCACACAGCCACAAACTAGTTACGAACTAATCCGTGATTTTTGATTTTCCATGCCCAGACGTTGACTAATCAACGATCTGTAGCTAGGATGGATTTTTTTTGTCCAAACTCGCACTTCGAAGTTTACGTGGTATCGAAACGTTTGAAATTGGAAACGGACTTTTTGTTTTACATCTGTGCATACCTTGCGCTGGCATACCTAGGTACATAGATTAAATTATCTGCTCAAAGTTGAAACATTAAAAAAATTTAGTTTTAATAACGAATTTCATGTCGATAAAATACTATGAAGATTCCTCATAACTGATCAGATATATTCTAAATTAATAAAAATTATATCGACTCAATTAATTAAGGTTTTTAGTTGAGATAAAAAGGTTAGTGTCACGAGCGGGATTCGAACCCACGATCTTGGGCTAGATACGCCGCTGCTCTACCACTTGAACTATCGTGACCTCGATCGTAATATGAAAGATTGTATTATATTAAATAGCTATACACCAATTCACTATTTTCATGGTCGCTCGACCAATTAATATATGACAATTAATTACGGTTTTTAGTTGAGATGAAAAAAAGTTAATGGCACGAGAGGGATTCGAACCCACGACCTTCGGCTAGAGGAAGGAGGGAAAACTCGTAAGGTGAGGTTGAGATGGGGAGTTGATGTCCGACTGGTCGAGGGCACGATAGCTCAGAATCCCGCTCGTGCCATTAACATTTTTTCATCTCAACTAAAAACCGTAATTAATTGCTACACACAAAGTTGCAAAAGGACGCTATCAATAAACTTTAGCGGAAAAGGTTTTAAATTCATTTTAACCCGTTCATTAATTTAGCAAAGCTAATTTAGAACTGTCATTCCTACCAGTTTTTTCACCACCAAAATAATACCTTATACTTGTTAAGAAAAAAGTACAAAATAAAAGAAGCTCTTAGTTTTTGACAGCATTCCGACAAACACAAGTGTCGCAAAGGCAGGTAGATTTGGTCTCTCCATCATCAGAAATATTGCCAAAGTCAGTTTCCTCCTCACCGAGTTCATTCAGCATCATTAAAATTCGTTCGGAAAAATTTCGACCTTCCCTCGTAAAAATGGCTGGTTCAATTGAAGGACCAGGTTACCTCTGCAAATATCAATAGAATAGATATTTACATTGAAAATTTAGAAAATTTGACCCATAAAAAAACGTTAGCTTATTTCATCATGGCCTGAGAGATCCAAGAAAATTCCGTAACTAAAATAGGTACCTACCTGATGCAGATACCTGGAGTTGTCCCAGCTATGGAACGGCTATGGGAGTGACCCACCTTTTCAACGGTCGTCATAACTTAGTTATGAATGTTGATGGGAAACTATGGGACGACAAACAATTGGCTCTGGTTGATCCAGTATAAAAGTGACTATTTTTCATTTGCTATAAAAAATTGTGAGTAAATGATTTAAAGGTGCTTAAAAGAAGTCGGAGCTTTTTGTAAAAGAATTTTTTGTTTTATTTATTTTCTAACGTCTTTTCGTTTTTGTAACTTTTCAGGTATCTTACTATTTGATACGTCCTTAAATATTATTTTGTAATCCCAGCTGAAAAAAATCAACTGATAGATAATAACTTTGAAATGCATGCCTAAAAGGAAAGAAAACCATGTTTAAAAAAAACGTTAAAACTACCTAATTATTTTCCTCGGCTCCTAGGACCCATTGGCAAGGAATCCCAATGGTGCGCCTAATAGTTTTTGACCTAATATCTCCATATTTCATTTAAATCCGTCTTTCCACGTCCGTTGGTTCCTGTTAACCGAAAAATGGTTAGGTGAATCGCGATGGAGGAAAAAGAGCAAAACCAAGTCTGCGTTTTTTCCTTAACAAGGGGGGAGGTGATGATTTGATATGAAGTTATGCTAGACAGATTATTAAGACTTGACTCATTAGAATTTCATCCCTCCTCTGCGAATAATGATGAATTTATCTCGTCCTGTTATCGTATAAAGCTAAACGACTGTATAAATCATCCTTTATCGTATGAATACAATCAAATCTAGGTACAAAAAATTAAAGTGTGGAATGGAAAAAAATTGTTTTCTTCAAACATAATCAATTATTTTGATAGTATAGCGACCAAGATAAAAATAATACTTCCTGTTTATCATACTTGCAACAAACGTTTAAATACAAAAGTTTTTTCAGACAAAATATAACCATTAAATCAAGCAAAACACTGATTTTATAAAAGTTTGTGAATATCGATTTAACGATATGGCCAGGTCAAATATTTAGCATTCATTACCACAGACGGAAGAAGACGCATCCATCATCGTCTAAACGGATGTTTCCTGTTCAAATTCGTATAGTTATTTTCATGGAGGTTTTCCTTCTCAACATACCAAAGAGGTAAAACACAAAATGCATTGACTCCCGATAACAATTTTGTGTCAACAAAAAAAATCACTTGGATTTTATAAAATGACTGATTCATTTGAGATCTACGTTGGCAAGACGTGAGAAATCTGATTTATTAAGGCTAGAGTTGAACATGAAATTATCAAGACGGTCGTCACGATTGCAAGGTTTTTCATTGGCATTGCCAATCCCTGAGAAGGTTTAAGGGTCTCACGTTAATCAGGATGTGACGACATACATGTGTGGGCGAAAACAAAAGTTAAAAAAAAAGATCCTCGGATTTTTTTCCGCTGGACACATATCTTTCAATTTTACAAAATCCTATTTCAATAACTCAGCCATTTTCTATGCAGAACTAGTGAATTTGTTACACTATTTTAGTCTCCTTTTGTATGAGATGACTTGATGTTGGTAGTTTCAACTTAAATGACCGAATCCCCGGGGTTATATTCACATCTCCAGACATTTACAAAAATGCGCATATTTAAAACAGTTATTCTTATTAGCCTAATAATTATTTATTCAGTTGGTCTAACTCCACCATCATTTAAGAGGTCTATCGTGTTTACCTTTGTTAAGAATGGTGATGTCAATGACGTAATTACGAGGGAATTTCAAGAAATTGACCATTTGCCACAATCCTTTTTGACGGAATAGTTTTCAGCCTTTGTTCTACATATATTAGAAGGTTATACTCAGTACATTCGCCTTTTGAAGTAGAATAAGAAAATAAATAGTGCTGTAATAAATCAGATAAGATGTATACAAATTTATGAACACCAAAACACGCTTCTCGTGAAATAGGCCAAAAGAACATCGGGAAAAAATAACTCCGATTCGTTTTAACCACCCATTTTAGGTTCTGGCGGCAACTTCTTGATAAATTCACTATTTTCGTGGTCGCTCGACCAATTAATATATGACAATTAATTACGGTTTTTAGTTGAGATGAAAAAAGTTAATGGCACGAGAGGGATTCGAACCCACGACCTTCGACTAGATACGCCGCTGCTTTACCACCTCAGCTATCGTGATCTCGATTAATTGTTCGAGCGGAACACGAAAATAGTGAATTAATGATTTAAAAATGAAGTACACTTCGCTAAAGCTCTCCGTCGCCATTTCAATTGTCGTCGAGAATCCAAACCGATTACACATTTGAAATATGGCAAAAGGAGAGAAAACTCGTAAGGTGAGGTTGAGAAGGGGAGTTGATGTCCGAGTGGACCGAGGCCACGATAGCCCAGGTGGTAGAGCAGCGGCGTATCTCGCCGAAGGTCGTGGGTTCGAATCCCTCTCGTGCCATTAATATTTTTTCATCTCAACTAAAAACCGTAATTTTCTTGATAAATATCGGTCGCGTACGAATTCTTTTCATTCACGATTCGACTGTCAATTGACTCGAGAGAGTTGGCTATTTGAAACGAGGGCGAATTATATTCTAATTAAAATTTACCCCCGTGGGTTTAGAAGGAGGCTTACCATACTGCCATGTGTGACTAGAAGGTGGTTCATTCATGAAGTAAAACCCTATTATGTAATTTTCGAGGAGAAAAACAACAAAAAGTTGAAAAATTTGTTGGAAAACTTTTTTACCACAAATTTTTTGCAGGGGTACTTGGGCGTGCAGAAAACGAATCCGTCTCAACTTTGTTTGTGGGTAAAAAAATTTAAATATATTTGCTAAGTTAATCGGTCACAACATATTTGTGTCTGTATTTCAACAGATAGATTTAATTTGGCCATCTTCAGAGTGATTATTTTCGTTGATAATTGCTTCGTCCTTTTCTTTTAGTTAGTTCTTCCGTGTACGCTGTTGTACTGCTTACTAGTTTATAATATATAATTCATAATTATGCTTAGGTAAAGCATCGTAATATTTTGAGAAACACAAATGAGCAACATGTATAATATTCTATTTGGGCATAGTAGTTTTCACCGAGAAAAGGCGCATGCTCCCTACCCGAATTCCATCATAAATAATCGGAAGTGTGATGTAATCTGTGAACGTGATACTGTCATCGGACGTTTCAAAACAACTGTTGCTTCAAAATACAACTCTGGAACTTCAGTTTGGAAGTTAATTTATTCTAAAGTGGTTTAAAAATGGGCTTTTTTCATATGGAAATCGGACAGATAAAGGCATTAATCGTCCACTGGAAGGTCATCGGTCAAAGTGTTTGTAATTCAAAACGGCCGATTTGTTATTGTAATCGTTTTGTCCTAGAACGTCGGATTTTTAAAGACAACGGTTGTTCAACGAAGACGAATTTAAAAGCCAAGAAGAAGAACAAATATCTGCGGTTCTTTTCGCTAAACTGGCAACTGACCTCGGAGTAAATTGCCTCCTACCATTCATTTTCCGAAGAAAGCTTCTATTGACAACGTCGACGATCGATGAGGACATTTTAGCCGAAATATGTTCCTAAAACCTTGTTCATTTATACGCTTAACAAAAGTTGCTGAAATGCGAATTCTCAACTGTCGAAAGATATATTATATAGGGGCCGGAATATTTACGATCTGTGCAAGGTGACCAGTATCTGGTCTGTTATGCATCATTGAAAGATAAGTTAAATATTCAACAATTATAGCAAAATTATTCTCCAGTTCAACGGCATTTTTCATATGTGCCCATTAAAAATTTAATTAGAAGCATAAAGCTTCGTTAAAACCACGGCTCATAAATTCTTGTGCAATTTTCTGTTCTAATCTTATTAACATGCGATGCGACATCCGCCTGATATGGCAAATTAGCAGCATAAGTTTTCTTTCAGTTTTTAATGAATCGCCAAACGGTTGTGAAAAAAAAAACTGAAAGAAGGGAGAGAAAAGTTTTATTAGCAGGGCCTTACAAGTTCCAGCTTTCTTTGGACTTGGAGGTTCGCTTTTAACGCTGACGTCGTATGCCAAAGGAGGAGCCGATAAAACAGGAACGGCAAGGAGGCCGAATTGCTAGATCACCCAACGTCAATAACCGCCCTAACATAAAGACATTTCAGCACGTTAAATCTAGTTACGCTTTAGTCGCTTGAAATACTGTATGAAAAGTGCTTACGCTTGTTATTGGCGATGACGACGGAACCCCTGAGAATGATGAAAGATTTGAAAGCAAGTTTTGTAAGATCGGGCATTTGAAATACGATGAAACTGTAGTCGAGGAAGAGCTTCTCTCCTCGAATAACGGCCAAATTCGGGAACACTTCCCCGATGGAAGTGAGCCCACGGACCTGGTAGAAAAGGACGTACTCTGTCACTTCGCGCAGGTCCGGGAACGTCACATTTGCAAAGTCTTCCGCACGCGATTTGTCAATAAGGACAATCTGGAAAAGATATATATTTATACATATATAAAAAGGCGTTTATTAATAATGCAAATAGAAAGAATGAAGATTAAAGGATTGAAAACTCACGTGCAGGAACCCGTCAATAACGGAGCAACCGCTCAAGAGGTTGAAGTTCGTCACATTGTTCCGTATGTCCATGCTGGGACAGGTGCGGCCCATTACGGTTGAAGAGAGAGCTATCGTCAACAGCCACCATATTCTCCAGAACGCAAGTAACATCACCTGGAGTTAAAATGATAATAACAGTCAAATAGTGAAAAAAAAAATGCCAAGCGAGGAAATGATTCCGGTTAGGATGCCGGACCGAGAATGGATCGACGGCGGTACTTATCAGAGGTCAAGAGTCAAAAGGAGTCGAAGGTGACCAATTGAGTGAATTACTTTTTATGTGCTAAAAGTTATCAGATGAAATCTCGCTAAATATTACTGTCAATCATTATTAGAATTGATATTTGAGTTTTTACAAGATTGAAAAAGTCGTTTCTTCCATTATAACACAAAACCTACCGCGTCATTTTCGTAGTTAAAAAATTAGTAAACTCCATATAGATTTTTTGAAATTCCATATACTTACCACTCAAAAAACATTACACAAAAACTTTCTTAAAATCAACGTCTTTTCAATTGTCGTTTTGATTTATAAGTAATATACCCAGTTTTCTTTGAAACAACAAACAAGTTAGCTAATAATAAAACGCAATTTACGTCAATAGCCATCAATCGGGTATGGAATGTTAAGAGTGTCCTTTCTTTCTTACTACCTGATCCTAAAATTCCACCTAACTGATAGATACTTTCAAGTCATGTGTGGTTCCTCTCTAACAGCTGGCTATCGCGCAGATGCAAAGGGCCTACCACGAGGAAGTATCTCAGGGCTCATCCTGCAAATAGCATACACCTTAGAATTTCCCGAAAAGATCTTCACCACTTACACGGATGATCTCATGACGATCCTGTCATGTCAACCAGAAACCTGCAAACCCTTGTCACATCTCGTGAGCAGTGGTTCAAGCGATGTAAGAAAACAAAAATATACAAAAATGTGATGTAGCTATCCTCTTAAAAGGATCATAGACGTCCAAGATAAATGGACGATAGACGTTTTTAAGGATCAGTTGAAGATATCACCCCGAATAATTCTTCCTGAAAACCTCGCCATAAAATGCTACTTGGTGTAGTTTCACCGTGATAATACGACACAGGACTAAGATATTTCGAACTGCATTTTCAATTAACCATCCTGCTTTCAGTTCCATTACTGTATTTTGATAGATGGAGGAGCACGCGATTGCCGTTATATTGATTGACGTTGTATTTAAACAGAATTGTTGCGATAATTATGATTTTTCTAGAAAATTTTACTGTATTTAAAATTATTTCGTGTTTATCAACTGTTTTTCACTGAAGCAAAAGGTTTACCCATGTTGTAACACTCCAGTTTGAAAAATTTTAAAAAGTAAATCCGCCTTACAGAATGTGCCCTTCTAATTTCGCTCCCTCGCGTCTCAAACGAAGTATATCTCTTTGGCTTCTCTTCACCCCCGCCTCTAATAAGTTCTAACGATCAAAACAACTCGTTAACGTGGCCCCCAAAGAGGAAATGCCTTGTGGTAAAATAATTCCGATGAAGTGTAGTTCGTCATGTTTTTGATTTCATATTTTGAAAAGAGATTCTTCCGAGCTTACAACACAAAATCTTCCTTTTATTAATTTAAAAATATATTGACTTGGAAAGTTATTATCTGATACTTTTCTTCCGACTTTGGGTGACTTTGTATATTTCGAACACAAAGATAAAATCACAATATGATTTTTCGACAACACATTCAATAAAGATGCTTCGACGACTACTGGTAATGTAAGATAAGCCAAAGGTACTATTTGTTTATTTCAGATCAAGTAAAAGGAAAAAAAGGCGTTGAATGTAAAATGCCTATAACTCTACTTAGACATAAAAAAAGAAGCGTGAATAGGTAGGCAAATATGTCCGGAAACGCCAAGGTACAGCTAGCGCTTTTTAAACATTACATACAATTAGAATCTTTAGAAAAAAAAAAACAAGGAAATGGACAAAACCCCCGAAGATGGCAATGATAAAACGCTTTGAAAGACAAAATCAGGGAAAATGGGCGGCCCAGGATGATCAAGACTCATTACCAAACTACACACCTTAAATAAAAAATAATGCTGGTGGTTAACCAAGAAATAAATAAAGCAAGACGTTCAAACTAAGATTTCGACCAACATCAGAAACATACAAACAACATGGAGAACGCATAGACAAATGAAGACTGTGAAATACCGAAACATAGACTAGCAGGAATTATAGACAGAAATGACAGAGGATGATCAAGCAACAGATAAAGCAAGATGTTCAACCTATCTTTTCAAAAACCATCAGAACCTGTTGTACGAAGGAAATACAACATAGAGAAATGCATTGATAGAAATGATTGGGAATTACTGAAACGTGTCTGACAGACAAGGCTAGCAGGAATCATAGACAAGTCAGAGATAAAGAAGATGGTTAACATAACTTTTAAAACACCAACAGAACCTGTACAAAGAACATACAACATAGAGATACACATTGACATATGAAGACAGGGAGATACCGAAACTCATCTGACAAACAAGACTAGCATCTAGTTGGAATATACTGTAGATGATCAAGCAACAGTAAATGCTAGATGTTCAACTTAATATTTCGACAGCCATCAGAACCTGTACAAGAATATACTCCACGGAGAAAAGCAAATAGACGAATGAATTGCGGAATTCCGAAACAGGTCGGACAAACAACTAGCAGGAATGGCTGTCAAGGAGGATGATAAGACAACATTTAAAGCTAGATATTCAACCTCACATTTCGATAACCATGCAAGGAACATACAAAACGCATAAACGCATATGGAGGCGAAGCGTCCCTTACAAAAAAACACAAGAAAGAATTAAGCACTTTCAAGTACAAGTTGACCGTTAAAAAATCAGATATGACAACAAATAACACTTTTTAAACTAAAATTTCGATAACTATCCTTTACAAAGGGCAAACAGTACGGAGAAACGGACAGCTGAATGACGATGGGAAGAAACACAGATGGACAGCCGGATAAATGAAGATTGGGAAGTCTGACAACCAAATCAGATTAAGATAATTCAGAGGCACTCGAATTACAGGGAGCTGTTTAACCTACGATGTATTTAAAAGACACTACATGGAGATACGCACAGCCAAACCACTGAAATAATTCGAAATCTGATGTGCCCGTGCTTGTAATGTCTTAGATGAGAGACGACAGGCATTATTATAGTCCTCACAAATGAATCTGTTTGATTAAGACAAAAAACGTGTAATAACGGTTTTTGAACCATGGAAGTTCAAGGTTTTTTTTATCATAAATTTACTTCCGAGGCTATCTGTACAATGTTTAGATTTTGTTGTTGAATAATTTGCACAATGCGTACATTTACTTTTTATACTCTGAGTTATGCAACAATGTAAATTTGACGGTTTACCTTTCAAAAAGGCACCTCAATCAATGAGCGGGTGTAATTAATTACTCACTTGTGAAATTTTGAATAATTCGTAATAAACTCCAAAACCATATCAGAAATTGTTTCACGTTGTTTTTAAACTGAGGTTGAGGTCTCACAAATATGCATGATACAACTGTTAACCGGAGTTTGGCGAGCGGGCTTGAAATCAAGTGAAGCCAGACGTCCGATTGATAAGCATTACTGCTGTTTCTCCATTAAAAAGAAGAGACCGTCGAACCTTTTTTTCTATACTAAAAAATAACATACATTTTATCAACTTATCGCATTCCTACCTGTTGATTAGTACGAAACAATAGCTCTCGTTGTCTTTAACAAAGAATACGTAAATATTTGTTTTATTATGGCTTTATTTTAAGTCGCTGTTTTCCAAACAATGTTTGTTTCAAAAGTAAATCCTAACATTTTTTTTTAAATTTCATATGGGTAATTTCAGGAATTGTATACAGCAATATTTTGAGTTTTATCAAAGGTTGAATAACAATGATGCCTTTGCTCACAACTGATTTAAAATATATTTTATATGGGAAACTTTTCGCTTACATTGTAACCATCTTTAGCCTTATCCTATGCAGAAATTCCACCAAAAAGGTTCTCCAGAACAATTAATTTTATTTAAAAGTTTATTTCTGGATATCTGCCCCCTCCCCCCGCTTCAATACGTATAGTAAGAAAATGTAAAATTACCAATTAAAAATTAATTTAACAAATTCCTTTTTACATAGTGAATTCAATATAAAGCTTTTTTTTTTAAAAAAAAAGTATATTGAGAGAGTAAGAGAGGGAGGGAGAGAGGGAGAGAGGGAGAGAGAGAAGGGAAGATCTTTATTAAGAAAAACGTTTATAATAAAAATTTAAATTATGTAAACATATAAAGCGTTTTTATTAACCATAAAGGCTTTCACAGATTTTATTGATATATCTATTTTATTCATTTTTTTAATTACGGTAAAAAACTAGCATAAAATGCAACCTCAAGAGGACACGGAAATTAAAAGTAAACTATTCACACGAACATATTATAAACAAAAAGTAAAAACACAACTTAAAATATTATCTCAAATTTGTACGTTGTTTTCTGTTCTGTTAAACTATTTTTATATTATTCATACTTCATTTTCATAGTGATGTATACTAATGCTGTAATGTACATATATATAGCAAAGTCTAAGCTGCAATTTAGTCTTATTTATCTCTGAAATTGAGATTTTGCTTGATTCGAAATGGCGTAATTGTAATGAAATATTTACCCTGATTATCGATTGGTCAATGAAATTACCTACAACATAAGTCCCGATTCGTCGTACTATAATTGTATCATTTCGGATTATATTATCAACCGTATTTATTGAGGTTTTATTGACATTGAAAGAAAGGTTGGACAATCACTTTTTATTTTCTGATTTACCAAGTAATCAAAAGTAGTGTTTGCCCTCTCGAGCAGATTGGATCGTCGTCTGAATTTGTGATATTTTCGTTTTCTTTCCTTTCATCGGCATAATTTATGACTGGACACGCACATGTTCGAGCGATCTGAATTTCCCCCCATTCCCACCTGTCTAATTGGCACGCAAATCCCTAATTACGGCCCTATGCGAAAAATGTGCCGATCCGTATAAATCGAGACAACAAAAAATAAAATGGATTGAGGAGACGAAGATAGGAGACGAAGATGACAGTCGACAACCCGAAGAAATTCGACCGTGGAAAGGCTAATTCACACGAGAATCCGCAATCCTTTTGAGAAATCCCAGCCGACGGCGGGGTCCCTTTAAAAAATTTGGCTCGCCAAAATCAAAAACCTTTTTAAATTTATATTTTTAATAAAAGAAAAAGTTCACTAAACTAACAATTCAATTAGCCCTTCATATGGCAAAAGTGCTCGACAATGCCCATCAAACCGAAATTTTCGTTACATTGTGATTGTTCTCCGTAAGGTCTGCGGGGTGACAAATTTGATCGTTACTGATCATTTTGATTTGGTCTATTTAGCTTGGTGTGTTAGACGGGTGTTTCGCATTTCGACCTCTTCATCTTTCCATTTTTCCGTGTTGTATCTTATATATCGTTTGTTCAACTTCTTCAGACTCGATACCGACGATAGCGAATGTCGAAACGCGACTTATATATACCAACTGAGCGAGAATATGTAAATGATGGTTAAATATAATTTAGTCTCTCTATTCTCGGTGGGTTGGTCATGGCAGACCTGTTTCAACGTTTCGCACAAGGCTCACAATCAAGCGACGACTGCGATGGATATCTGCTCTCTTCCTCTGTACGTCCATTATGGGGACTAAAACCAGTGATTGAGAAACGGTGAAGTACGGGCCATACTTACATAACCTCTCCCGACATCGCTAAGACCTTTAGCTACATTAGAGGCATCGCAACGGTAGACCCAATGAAAAACAGTACCCAAGGAAACAAAGACTAAACCGATCAAAGCCTTGATTAACTCGACGAGAGGAGGTGACGCTGTGTACTTCTATTTGGATATGTAGATCTGATCCTGCTTTGGCTACTGTTCTTCCCTGGAACGGCATTTTCGTAGGTAGATGTAAAAGGGGTAATGGGAGGGTTATGAGAGGTGGGCTTTGTAGATGGTAGTCCCCGGAATGTAAAGAAAGGTAATGATTTATAAGCGGGTCTCTGACAGTAGGCCCTCTGGTTTACAAGGATTCACGTTCTCGGCACTCATTTATAAAGGCACTCCATTAATGACTTTTTTTACAATCCTGTAAAATCGTTCAATCAATTGCCTCAAAGAAATCCGTCAGAGTCGACGAAAATTTAAAAGGGGCAAAAGAATAATGGTTGTAGACAAAATACGTCTGATAGGGAGATCAAAATAATCGGAAACTACTGGTTTATTATTTATAATTATTCCGATATCGATTAACGGTCACTAATTTCTACACACTTTATTATTTATCTTAACTTAATTAATGCTCTTTTGTTTTAATGATTTTTCTTGGAAGTCGTGTCAGGTCGCGAAGAGCTGACAACATTGAAACTCAAATTAATAAATCGTTGATTCCAGATGGACACAGAGACATACGGCGTTTAACTAAAAATACGCCAGACCAACAGGAATTAAAAAAAAAAAGAAAGACTAAGATCAAAAAAGGTTAATGTTCAAACTACGCAACGCTCATAAACAAACCCTCAACCAACAGGCCAGCTTATAATTACTACATTAATTT
The DNA here is from genome assembly GCA_039619505.1 of Cimex hemipterus. Lineage (NCBI taxonomy): Eukaryota > Metazoa > Arthropoda > Insecta > Hemiptera > Cimicidae > Cimex > Cimex hemipterus. The sequence goes on along the minus strand of CM077105.1, from coordinate 2,846,192 downwards.
TAAAAAAAGAACATAATTGGAACCACTCTTGACCAAGACCTTCGTCAGTCTTTTCATATTTTTTTTTACCATTTGATTAAATTTTTCCCTTCCTAGGTAACAGAAAAGATAATTAAGAAGTATTTGGGTTTTTAGTGGGTTGAAAAAGAAATTAATGTTCTGAATGACATTGCGCCAGTGGAATTGTAAAGTCATGTATAAATTAACCAGGAAATAAGGATGAATATATCCAAATTTAAAACGTATTTTAATATCAAGAAGGTAAGAAGTTCATTTTGCCAAAGGAGTGAAAGCTCCAAAGGGGATAGAATTTACAAAAAGATTTAAACAACCTGTTGATCGTAAAGTCCAAATTAAAAAGTGGCAATTCGCATCAACTCGGTGTTTTATTTCTTCAGCCATTGGAATAAAATAGTTTTTATTGAATCACATCTCTGAAGGCTTATGATAAAGGCCGGCGGGGACTGACGGGGCGATAAACAATTCTCAAGCGGCACACCTCCTGCGTAAACAATTTTTCTTCAAAAGAAGAAAACATGTCAGTAAAAAATATTCCCTTCTTTAATTTTTTTTTTTTAAATTTGTAACTGTCACGGCCGAATTTATTATTGACTAATATTACATTCGGAAAGCTTAGCAAGATAAAAACGAATTTTGCATTGTTTGATGACCTCAATTGGATATTTTGTAGTTCTTGCTTTGCTTAAATATGCTTTTTATTTCTACGTATATAAACAGTGATTATTAGTACAGCATAATACAGGCATGGATCACAATCCGTCTGCCGGAGTTCGAGAAAAAGTATAAACAAGAAAAAAAATAAGAAGAAGAATTAAAGCGAGGATATAACATTGTGCGCTATATGCTAGTACTCCATCAAAAAAGATTAAAATAATAGTAAAACTACAACTAACAGAAAACAAACCGAGGGGAAAAGTCTTAATGTTGTCTTTGTAGTTTATTTTGTATGCAAAACGTGTAATTATTATACGTAATGAAAATTCTTCTTAAATCTGCTGGGTGACCTGTTTGTCGTTCAGCGATTGTTTTGGTCGCCAGACATGTTTTGGATATCACCATATTCAGTGTTTCTGTGTGATTTTTCTGAAGTCGAGTATGTTTTGACATGGATATGTCTTACGGCTGGGGGTCAGTCCGAAAGTTTAATACGGAGATGGTTACCACGCCCGTGCGTGTGTACACTGTTTACCAAGGTTACGCGAGAACGTGGGAATTGGTGGGAAGGTGTTTTTAAAGTCGCGACGGGATTGATTCTTATGACGCGACGAGATTGACGCTTTTGACGCCTGTGACGCGACGCGGTTGTAATGAGCTTCCAAATAAAAACGATCCTCAAATTAATAAATAAGCGTTCCCTGATAATTTGCGAGTGTGTTTAAATAGCCATCATAAGACATATCCATGTACAGATGTATCTGTATGCAGTGTAGATACTCGTTCCATTTTTTATTAGGTCGTGATGGGTGCGTACCTTGAGATGGGGGGAATTTTGGATGGAGAGATGCTTAACATATTACGACGCAATAGACTCTTCTTAAGGACGTTAAGGACGTCGGTGTGCGGAAACAATAAAACTCGAGCTAATGAATGAGAAGAGTGAGGTTTTAGTCTGCACAATTTGGATATATCCATTTAAAGTTTTGATAAATGGAGATGAGGTTCGAGGCTGAGCAGTTTGACAATCCCCCAATGTAAACCTTATACGTTCTACATATTTCTCTTTTATTTTTTTCCTTTCTGTTCGACGTATATTTTTCTTCCTACACATCACGCCGTATTTGTCATGTCGGTAAGTTTTGTTCAGAAGATGTCTGAATTGTGTGTTTGGTACAGTCTATATGCCAAATTGCTCTTAATAAATTAGTCATTTACCTATGAATGCGAACGAAGTCGGTATAATGCTTGTCTTTCAGGTGTACTTTTGTTTTCGTAAGTCTTTCGTTTACTCTTTTGGTTGTGCTTGTGTTTTATCCACTATCTGGCCGATTTTTGTCTGATGTTTTGATGTTTTTCTTACATTTCTTCTATATATTGTGTTTTTCTCCTCACTCGCATATTATTGTTTACCTTTAGCGCAGCTTTTATGCCTAGTTTGTTAACTAAATTGATTCGTTTGTACGCATCTTTCCCTACATGGGTAATATGGTATATTTCGTATGGTTACATTACTTTTTCTGGTATAGTTTTGTTCTTGTATATTTATTTTCTTTACTAGTTTGATTGAGATCGTGTTTTAGCATTTGTTTGTCTGTTATGTTTTGTTTTTAGATCGTGAAGAGATTTACTTTTAGCAATTCCTTGTGTTTTTCTCCTTGCACACATATTGTATATATGCCTTTCTATCTACTGGATTAGCCTTGACGATGTTTTGTCTAACGATTATTTCAATTTTTTTGTATATTTAGCGCAATTTTTCATTGGTAAACCCATTTAGTGTTTTTAATGTGTCGTTTGCTTTTCATGTATCAAATAGGCAAGTTTTTTGTAAGTTTATTTCCCTATACATGTGTTTTATTGGTAGTTCTTTTAGTCCCTGTTTTTTGAGAAGTCGTTTGGTCTTGTAAGTCTTTCGCTTACTCGTTTAATTGTTCTTGCGTCGTATCCATTGTCTCTCTCTCTCTCTCTCTCTCTCTCTCTCTCTCTCTCTCTCTCTCT
>CM077105.1:2803633-2843116 GCA_039619505.1 Cimex hemipterus | reverse complement strand
CTCTCTCTCTCTCTCTCTCTCTCTCTCTCTCTCTCTCTCTCTCTCTCTGGATTTTGTTTTATATTTAGATCCTCTTCGAAATTTACCTTTCTTCTATCCGGTGTCTTTTTCTCCAAGGTCGCATCCATGTCTGGTGGGTCTATCTAGTGGGGGGGGGGTATCTTGTCTACATTTTGTCTGGAAAGTTTTCGAAATTAGTTTATTACTTTTAGTTCAGTTTTTAGATTTAGTGGTGCTGTTTTTAGTTAGTCTATGTAACCGCTGTGATTTAGTTGTCGGTGTGGTTGCCTCAGCTGTTACGATGTTATTGCGTAGGTAGTTTTAGATTTTTTTTCGTTGTTTTGGTCTGGCAGGATCGTTTATGCTTTGATGGGCATCTTTCTTTTAGAATGTGATGATTGTTGGGACAGAGGTAGGCCAGGCGATTTTTTATAACACGAAAAAAACCTTTAATTTTTAAATCGGTTTGGTAAACATTCTAATCGATATTTTTAGCGTATGTATGGTCAAATCAATTGAACTTGTTCATTTTTTATTCAATGAACCAATTATAGCGATTAAGGCTGGAAATGTTTATTGCACTCGTTGAAAAGGGAAATGTGGTTTCGTGTCGGTAGAAGAAAAAAAGGGATGTGGAAGAAAGAGACTCGGCCACGCGTTGAGACCCTTACAATCTCATTAAGGTTCAATGAAAGGTCCTTGCAACAAGACCAACAAGACGCGTGACGCATTAATCCATTTATTTCAACGGGTATTCAAAGTCGGCAATAAAACGATTCGTTATACAAAAAATACCCTTAAGTTTTTATTAGATAAGGCGGCTGCAGACAAAGCTGCGCCCAGCCGACCTTGGTCCGCGTCCCCTGGCCATAAATATTTTACAATTGCCACAGATATTTCCCATATAGAGTGGATTTTGGCAAGTTTTCACTTCTAGCCATTACTTAAGTTAAACAAGGAATTTCTTTTCAACTTTTGTTTTCCTCACTGCCTGTTTTGCATTATATTTTTACCTACTCCCCTCGTTGTTTCATTTCTATCTGCTGACGATGTGAATACCCATGTTTTTATGTTTCTCGTCTATTTTTACCCACTGATTAAATTATCAAATTTGGGCTACTGTGTAACCATGTTCGCTTTTCACTATCGATGTTTTTGACCTTAGTCCTCTGCTCTTTCTTTTCTATGATGTCATATTTTTTCACCAATATTTCATTAATACCAATCAGCTGATAGTAATGAACATTAAAAAAATAGGTATAAAACAAAGATTTTATTTTATATATTTCTGGACGATGCGGAAGTATTCGACTGAGTGTTAAAGTTTAGAAGTAACCGTCTTCACACTGCCTACCTCATCCTTAAGCGATTCCTTTCGGATCGATGGCCGATAATGTCACTTCCATTTTTTTAACCATCACACCAATGAAAGTAGGCGTTTCTACAAGGAAGTATCGTAACTCTGATCGTCTATTCCATCTGCTGTAGATAACCAACCTACACATCCCAACCTAATTTGACGACACCGCAATCCTACTTACTCGCTCCCATACTAACCTAGCCACAGAAGAAATACAACAACTCTACTCATTACTGACTGGTGCAATATGTAGCGGATCAGGTTGAACAAGCAAAAAGCCAGCAACAACAAACTTCAGAGCAGTGCACGTAAATAACAGTGTATATCTCCAACAAACCAAGTCCACTACCTTGGGCTAGCAGACTTACAATGAAACGCGCGCAACCTTGAAATGCTTGACAAAAGATATGGACTACTCAGACCCCTTTGGCAGAAATCAACACTGAGCATGAATAACAAACTAACAGCTTACAAAACGTGTGGTGTTTAATGAACATTCCTTTATGGTTATTTGGAGGTCGTGAGATGCGGTCTGGCGTGACGTAGGGTTTAGAAAAACATTTTCTTTATCGTGCCAACGTTTCGATCTTTATTGAGATCATGTCCAGGGCTCAAGATGTTTGTTTCCCGTGTAGAGGTTTTATTCTTGTCTGTCGTGTCGAGAGTCTCACGGAGCCCTGAAGATGATCTCAATAAAGATCGAAACGTTGGTATGATAAAGAAAACGTTTTTCTAAAACTTACGTCACAGCAGAAAGCATCTCACGACTTCTAAATAATCCGCTTACAAAACGTTCATCAGACCGATTCGGACTTCCGGAGTGGAACTGCGGGCTATGCCAAATCTTACAATATCCACTGAATTCAAAGTTCTCCGCCGTATCATTAACAATCCATTCTACCTCACCAATCAAACGATTCATAAATATCTAACAATCTTGAGAAGTATCAGATCTGAATAAGCTGCCACAATTTCCAGTCAAGGCTATCTATCCAACTAGCCTAAACGCTTTCCTCAACGTATTGATAATTCGCGTGAAACGACAATGAACCTGCGGCCTCCAATTTTAACTTTATCCTATTTACAATTAAATAAAGGAGAATTCCAGAACTCCCAGGTTTCTCTTTTCATTGCCTCCTGGACTGCCAGATCTGCCATACGTGTATATAATTATCTACTTTTAGATAACAAATAAAATAAAAATTATATTGCTCATTTGAGTTGCGACAAAAAATTAAACAGCCCGCTTACGGTTTTTTTCTATATGTTTGAGAATACAATCAATTACTTCATGACATGTCAGGTTTTATGGATCACTTCCTATCATATTTCCGGTTATTTCATTAAACTAATCCAGCAAATGCTTTTCCGTTGATTGAAAACATCCTGCAGTGCAATTTTGACTTGCTCCGCAGCATTGAAATTGTGGTCAATTGGTTTAATATAGTTGGTTGGTTCGTATAACCCCCGAAATACGAATCTTTGCCTTGAAGGGTTTTTATTCATTAAGTCGACAGATGTTGGTTAGTAGGGCGTGTTGTCGACGAGCAAAGACGCCCCTCGACAATAGCATATAATCCACTTTGTGCAATGTCCGTCCATACAAGTGGTTAATAGCAGTTCATTAGGCTTTCCTCGCCGTCGCAGTCCAACAATGTTATCATTCAGATTACATCGAACGGAAGTAATCTTCTGAGAAATGGATCGGTATCGTGCCCCTTTGACGTACAATTTACGGATGCGCGCCCCTTTGTTATTCAAGATCCGAGGAACGGAAGTTTTGTTGCCCGATACAGCCGTTTCGAATCACTTTAATCTGGACGTGGTTCGATGATGGCATGGATGTGATATATATGGCGGTAAAGGTCCATTCCAATCTGGGATCATCAAATCAAAATTCCGACCCAGGAGAAGCAAGTTATAATTGTGACCTTCATTAAAATAAACGAGCTTAATTGCTTTTTCTAAAAATTATTGTTTTCTCTCATCTCCTGTACTGATGAATCATTTTATCAAAGTAAAAAAAAATTGCGGCTTCTTGAGAAAAAATTGTTTACGCTTTATGTAATTTGGTATAGCTCAATTTACGAGAAAATTTAATCGCAAAATCCCGTACCGTTTTATTAAAGAAAAAATACGTTTAATAACAACGTAAAATCACTTTCATATCTCAAGTATATCAAATCGAATATTTCCGGTCCGTGCTGGAACATGCAAATTACAATTCTGACCTTAATTTAAAATAAACGGGCATAATTGCTTTTTCTAAAAACTATCGTGTTTTCTTTCATCTCCCATTCTGATGAACCAATTTATAAAAGAAAACAAAACGGCTTCCAGAGGAAAAATTGTTTAAACTTTATGATATTTGTAATAACTCTACTATTTGCGAGAAAATTTAATCGCAAGAGTCCATGCAGTTTTAATACAGAAAAAATTCGACGCATCACTATTAAAAATCACTTTCACACTTCTGTTTTTGTTTGTTTGTTTTTCTTTCCTTTAATTAGTTTTGTTTGTTGAAATAAAAATAAATAATGCTTAACTAAGCAGGATACAAAAAGTTAATTTAAGAATGGAATATTAATCCGTCTCCTGCAAATTATTTTAGTATACGCTCGAACAATAAGTTAATAATCGTTTTATAACAAATAACAATACAGAGAGACTTATCAATTACACCTTTCAAACCGGAACAAAAACCAAATTGGCATGTCCACCATTGTCAATATTACATAACCGTCGTAGAAATTAGTTATACAATCAGTGTAAACATCGAGCCAAGTTATTAATCAAGTCCTATCGAATAAAAACGTTCATCGCATAAAAATTATAAAATGTACGTCACTTTAAATGAGATATAACTTAAAAGAAATCGATTAAGCACGTAGGGGGAATTGCGTTATGACATTAAGGGCGGAAGGGGTTCAACGATCCCACCCCGATATTCGACCCTATTCGGCAAACAAGTGCTGGTTCGATGTTGAATTCATATACCAACCGAAGTAACTCTACAACTATTTTCATCTTGCTAAACTAAAATATTGATAACGACTTGTCATTATGACTAAATCTGACATAAGTAGTGTCAAATTGCATACAATCTTTAAATACGCAGTGTCTTAACGAAAAGCGAAATGAATACACCAACTTGTGGATTAATTCCAATGTTAAGTCCAAACTGTACTACAATTACTAGAAATCAATCATAATAAAAGATTTCTTCAATAAATCGGCTTGTTAATAAATTTTATTAATGTGAAAAACTACGTACGATACAACCAAAGAGAACGTTTATAATCACAACCGATATGTTGAATTATCATCAGATGAGATGAAACTTTGATAAAAAGAAATATTTGATCGGCCTGTAAATGTTAATCTGCTTAAAAAATCTCCCATTTCGGCTCAGCTTCCAAATCAATAAAAGGCAATTCAATTAACCAGTTAAGTAATTCTTGTGATTAAGTAAGGGAAATTAATCTACTTGATTACTTAAGTTAGCACGAGAAAAGCTTTGTTTTTCATTTGCAAGATCATCATAACCTAAAGTAATTGATTTCATTAGAAGCTTGGGCGACGAAATTCTCTTTGGATCAAAAGAATTTGTAAAAGCTGCAGATTTTTTAAAAAATTTATTTATTTTTCTGATTTTAATTTATTACATTTTAATTTACACGTTTTGATTTCTCAAATTGTTTTTGTTTTTTATTCTTAAATGGAGGAAACCCGATCAATTAAATTGGGGGTCGCCTGGCCAAGCCAGAGCAAATGGCTTTTCTATGTCTACGAAGCTCTTGGGGAAAAAAAAAAAAAAAAAAAAAAAAAAAAAAAAAAAACGATTTCACCCCCTGTAGTATAAGAGCTTTTTTTTATCTTAAAGCTAATACATAAATCCATTTTAACAAGCATACTTTCTTTGTGGGTTCAACACATTCCACTCAGGTAAATACCTGAAATGTAAAATAAATGATCAACTTGAGAAGGGATTTAAAAAGAAAAGCAAGACGGTCATAGCCGAGAGGAACCTCGTTACGCAAGTTTCCCGGAATGTAGCACCCAAATTGCAGAAAACAAATGGGTCAAAAAAGGCCAAATGTTAGTGTTGTCAGAATTCGCAAAATCCCTCCCAGGGTATCATCAATTAACAAATATCCAAGATCGAAATTATTCCTAATAGTAATAATTTGCTCTAATTCGCTCACAAGCTTATGCACGAAATTAAACGTTTTCTCTTAGCTTTTGACATAGACAACGTCAAAGATAATGGGCAGAATTATAGGATCCCGGAGCAGGCAACATGGAATTCAGAATTGAGGGAGTATGCATAAAAATGAGCCGAACCGGTTCGGTTGCCCATCTTTCAGCGGGTCAGTTATCTCCATTGAGCCTGAAAAACACTCCGCGACGCCAACGGAGCAACAACAATTTAATACATCGATATCTAAGGAAAATATTGGCTTTCAATTATTTGCTCCAGTGCTTCTGCTTCTAAGGATTCGTTCCCTTCGTTAAAACTACAATCAGGTCACCCTTTCGGCATTTTATGGGAGCATAACCAGAAGGAAAATGAATCGTGAGATTTCCTATTGAGTCTTGAACGGACAGAACGTAGTTCGTCAATCCCGACCACACACATCCCAAAACGAAAACAGCTCAAAATGAATTCAATTGGAAACATTACAAAGCTTACAAAGAACAGGAGGCTGAAACTATTACAATAAACAGGCAAATAAAAAAACGGACTTGAACCGTCAAAAAGCCCGACAGACGTTTGACTAACGTATAAATGGATACTTTGCTAAGAAAATAACAGAAACCCATCAGTAAATATGGCACAACGCCCAAAACATGACTGATAGGACAACAGCGAAGGTTGGAAGACCAAACTTATCTAAAATCTAAAAACAAATCTAAAACGAGCAATGGCGTTATTATTTAAAATAGATATAATATATTGTAACTCATGTTAAACGCATTATAACATAACATAACAGAAATTATATATTGTCTTCCAGAATAACTCGTGAGACATAAGTTTAATCTCAGTGTTATCAAGCATTGGTGAATAGAAATTCCATATTTTTATATTTTTGACGTGAAAGCATCGGTAATTTTACAAAACGTCCTGACTATTAGATGTCCTATTTTTTATACAAAGAAACCCCACGATACACTTATACTGCTCAGTTACTCCTTAAGAGATATAAACATAGGATTTTCTCAACATTAGGGACAGCAGACAGGCAGACCAGAAAGGTCCAAAGTAGTAAAAGCTTTCCTAGTCGAAATATAAAAAGATAACTTATTGTGACAATTTTTGCTCAATTATTCTATTTTCTTACGGGGTTTATTCCAAAATGTCTTTGTCTTAGTATTTTTTTTAGAAAAAACAGCGGTTAATTCATAAAAATGCCACCCTCATTAGCAAAACATGCCAAATATGGGCAGACCTCTTTGTACAGAAATGTCCAAGCTTAGAAGTCTCTAAGTTGAAATACCAAAAACATAACTGATTGTTCCATTTTTAAAATTTATTCTAGTTTCTTATCGGGTCTGTTCCAAAACGTGATTATCTTAGAATTGTTCTTTTATTCTATAAAAATATCACCCTGATAGTCAACAGTGCAAGTGTAGCTCTATGTTCGGAAATGCCCAAACTGAAATATCTCTCATCGAAATATTAATAACATTGTGATATTTTTATAAAATCATTCTAGTTTCTTATAGGTTTTTCCCAAATTGCCTTTGACATAGTGATTACCTTCCAAAAATATCGGCTAATCTACAAAAGTTTTTCTTTGTAGGAAATGAAGAAAATCTATCCAAAAGTTTGTCCAAAATACTTTCTTTGTGAACTATTTACAAATATTTATACAGCAGTGCGGACTGGTTAGTTAATAATATCTGACAACCAGTTGTGGTTACGCATATGATTTTATTTTTAATACTATTGAAAATAAACAATAGAAAGAGGGAGCAGGATGTTGCTTATGGAATAGACCGGGACCCAGTTCGCGTTGGTTAGGACGGTCAACCAGGCATCGTGCGGCCATTCCAGTCCCTCGGCAACAACGGAGAAGACCGAAGGGAAAGGGAGTTGGCTGCAGGCGGGTCCCCAGCTGACGATGCCGTAAACGAAGCCGTTGCAGACGATGGGCCCACCGGAATCCCCTTTGCAGACGTCGCCAGTTTTGCCTATTGCGCAGATCTGAGCGCGCTCACGGAGGTTTAGTACGCAGCACGTTTTTGGCGCGAAGCAGAGCCGACTCTCGCATTCTTTCCACGAGAGCACAATTACGCCCAGTTTGATCAGCACGTCGGAAGTGTTCTCGTAATCGATATCACCGATGACCGTCTGCTGGCCCCAGCCCACAGCCCAGCAGTCCGTCTTATCGGCGAAATTGTATATTATATCTTTCTGCTGCTCTATGTCTGGCGAAACGAGAGGGACCGACTTAAGGGCAGTGCCGTAAAGGAACCGTTGAGCGAGGGTCACCAGACAGTAATCGTACGTCCATCCTACGGCCAACTCGCCGCATTTTTTGTGGATCGTGAGCCGTAGGACCGGCCTCATCTGCCCTTTGCGAAGGTTCACGTCCCCGCCGACTACAACGACTTTCCTGGGAGGTATGGTGTCGAATCTTTGGCCTCGGAACATCCCGCAGCAATGGCAGGCCGTAAGTACGTGAGAAACGTCCAGAATGATCCCACCGCAGAAATGCTTCCTGGGCAATGTGTACTGAAGGCTGACGACGTACGGGAACTCATCCTCCTTGGCGGGTATCCCTCCGACTACCTTCGGCAAAGCGCTTCTGACGTATGGATACAAGGAAATTTCGAACAAGACGAGAATAATGTATAGACCTTTTCCTGAATAAATCATGGTTTTCTAAATTGAATGTTTCTGAAATTAATATAAAATCATATGAGAATTTAATTTACATCAGTCATGTATTGATGACTAAAACAAGCGTTCAACAGACTCTTTAAAACATATTGGCTAACAACACACAGCACATCGATTGTTTTTCTTGTACCGACATTGCTGGAAATCCCATACGTCATTTGAAGAGCTATGGCAGAGAAATTACATTGAAATATTGATTGATTCGAAGTGAGAGACGGTCACTGTTGGATGACTTGTCATGTGTAAAATAGTTGTCTTTTATCTCATTTGCTTGTTGAGTTTAAACGTCGCAGTTGTAAAAATCAGAACTACAAAAAAAGGTTAATCATAACACAGGTTGGTTAATGTGGAAAGAGGGATAAATTTATAACGATGTGTGTTGGTGACAGGAAAATAACTTTGTAGATAAAGGCTCCTGACAAGCTAAACGCACAGGGAAAATATCAACTATGTTGAGACGTGTAGGACCTCCTCTTCCTTTGAAATTCACCACTCCGATCGGCTGACAGCTTGAATGGTGATTCAAGTGCTGTTTTAAATTTATCAGCCGGAAAGAGAAGGAACCCAACATACAATTTACAACGCTTCGGGAGCTTCGTAACTTTAGTTGTCGTATCAAATGATTTCCCCATGAACGGAACAGAATGCCGTTTTTATAAAATTATTATACTTCATAAAGGAATATTGTTTGGCAAAAATTTCTTATAATATTACTGTTTTTTCACTCACAAGGTATAATTTAATACGTATATAAAACCAACCTAGACAGAAAGAAAAACGAATGACAAAGTCGGAAAAACGGTAGTTTGGACGGACAAGTCGGGCTGAAGGGCAACGCACGTGCAAACAAGACGGTCCACCCTACCGACCTAACTGTCGCGATACGACCATCTAAGGCTAAACGAGTAATAAAGAATAGTTTGAACCGGGTCGAGAAGCTATTTCGCATCAAGAGCACGGTCGATAGGAGGCCCCCAGAGAGTAAAGCGCAGAATGAGCAACCTATCCCAACTCAGATGTGACGTACTCCCGCACACTTACTTTCCGGTCAAATCCCGTGTATGTGCCTGGCATTTAGAGAAAGGTTTTTCAATGTGTCACACTTAATTGAATGTCATTCCATGGCTCCATGTGGAGAAGCCAGTAGGAAGTCACCAGATATAAACATTGAGGTCAAGTATAGCAGAGAATCTTTGGGTTCCCGAGATTTAGAAGAAATCGGCATATTTCTGTAAATGTATATTTTTTACCTCTTTCCATTTTGCCAAACATTTCTACACAAATTCAGGCGGAATCTATATTTTCAACCATCATTCTCTCTAAGCCCAACCGAACTTACGCAAATGGAAGTTAAAAATTTTACCTTTCAACGTGGCACAGACAAATAAAGCCCTGCTTTCAAAATCCGCCCAACACGTTTAATCCAAACATTTGATTAGTACCTAAATTAACTTCACAAAATGAGTTAACATAGTGATCCTATTAAATGATAGGTTTACAAGGCTGAACGAACGCAGTCGACAGGAAAATATGAGAACAGCTCCGCCTTCTGAGGTCACGTGATCAAAATGTTTCCAAAGCATTTTCATTTCCGTTTAGTTGTACCAAAGAAAATATATATAAGATAGAGACGAAAATATCGAAAAAGTGATATAGGCCAGCTGGGCCAACTTTAATGGCCATGTTAATTGTAAATACAGCAATATAATTAAATTTAATGAATCGAAACACTCATTTCCAATCAAATACACCTAAATATTTACTTATAAAAGATCTAAACAAATCATTAACGTGGTAAAACGTTTGGTTTTTCTATCTCGTCAGCATGCAATAAACAATGTTTTACATATGCTATTGTTCAATTTATGTATATTGCCGAGTGGGATGGTGAAATGAGGAACGTTAAATTTTTACCTTCTGTATGGTATTTCTTTATTTGGTATGTTGATTAAATAATACTTTTTGTGTGCTGTAACGATCCCAATAACACGCATGACTGACACAAAAGGACATATCAAGAGCAAAATATTGAAAATTATACACTCATGTTTTGTTACTGGCGTTAAAATTTCAATTATCTCAGGTTTCATTATTTAATTACGTTTATTGTCAGGAATAAAATAAAATGACTTTTATAAATCTGTATTATTGGGTATGTATAATTTTGCATTTTAGATTTAACTATTTAATGGAATTTTTCCAGTCAAAGATATCAAAATAATAATGAAGTGGCTTACATTTGTTACGGTATTTGTCAAATAAAAAAATAAATTTATGCTATAACAAATGTAACTTCATTATTATTTTTGCAACTTCGCCTGGAAAAACTCCAATGCATAGTGAAATCTGAAATGTAAAATCATAAGTTCACAATAATACAAATTTATAGATGTCATTCTATTTTATTCCTGACAATAAATCTTAGATAAATTATATTTTTATATTTTTCGAAGTAGTGTCCTAATTTTTGACTACGATTATTATTTTAATTTTACACAGCCTGATAACAGATTGAGTAATGTCATCTCACAGAAAAAAGAGCCTCAAAACAATTAATTTGGCGTTAGCAAAAGGTGCAAAAAGAAGGCAGTGACGGAAATGTTGATGTAACAGAAAAACCTAAGGAGAAAAACATACCTCCGGCCCTGTTTCTTGAGTTTAACTTAATCCTTAGATTACGTTAAAAGATTTAGTACGTAAACTTAAAAACTATTCTCCAAACAAATACAATTGTCCTCCTAATTCGCAGAGAGACTATTCCCAGTTTAGTAAAAAGACGGATCCTCCTAATTTTAAGCATTAAAAGATGGAGCTATGCCGGGGAACGCCTTTTAGCCAATCCTCTTTCTGCATGTACCAGTGGCCAACAAAGAATAAAACTATAACAACATTCAGCTACACAACATTCACACCACAGCTCTACGGGTAGAAAATAGTATTTGAAGCATCGACCAAACGGAAAATATGAACATCCGGATTGATATGTAAACAAAGGATTGGAAAATTAAAATAAATATGTATAAGATTAAGGTTAGAAGGAGTCCACCTCTTTATCTCACACATTGACCAATATTGGGTTATTGTGCAATCTCCAGTATTATCTATCAGTATCTTAAGGCTTTTTATTAGATCCAAAATCGTTGTTAAGAGTTCCGCTGTGTATCCTTCAGGCCTTGTGTTTTACTTTCCTAGTAGTAGGAATTTCAGCCTGTTCCTCTGTTTCTACTTCTTCCTGATAATAGGCTAGGCAGCTTGTTTATGCTGCTCCGAATTATACATACGCTTCTAGAATATGTCGTCGGCAGTCAGCAATCCAAATATAACTCTGGTCCTGACATGTTTGCTTAGAAGTTCTGTTATTTTCTGTTATGGATCTTCAATGAATTTTTTACATGCCTCTATATTAGAATACAATCACTTTAAACCAAGAACTTATTCTTAATCCACCAAAATAAGTATAAGTCGGTACACGGTAACGTTACCAATAGAAAAATCACAGAAAATCCAATCAATATAAACGGAAAAGTAGTATCGACACAAAAAAACATTGAAAAATGTAGATATGACGCTAAAGGGATGGAACTCTCGTTTTTCAATCCAGAACAAGTCTCATTATTCATATAACCTCGCTAAAAATAGCGGACGTCTTTTGTGAGGTCACGCGATATGCTCCAAAGCACAGTCGTATAAATAGGGAAAGAAACGTACCCACTAACAAATCTCTTAAGCTAATTAGGAATGCGTAGAGATTAGTGACCGTTAATAGATAATTATTCTGGACAGACCGCATCTCACGATATCTAAATAACTAATTAGGAATAAAAACAGTAATTAAGACCACAAATACAATCGGAAAACGGCATAATAATAACGATAAGCTAATCCACTTGACAAAAACGGCATAAACTATATAATATGCGAATGTTAAGACATCCATCATATACAAAATAGGCTACATCAGACAGACAAGACATAGAAAATACATTTACAGAAAACATTAGGGATCGTTCAGGAACAATGACGGAATATCTAGCTACCCGACTCACTAGAAAAATAGAAAAATGCAACATAACACATTTAATTACTGATAGATAGATAGATAGATAGACAGATATACTTTATTTACAAAATGAAAAGAAATTTTAGAGTTAAAAAATAAAAACACAGTATTATTATGGCATGGTGTTAAAACCGTCAGCCAGAGTTCGGAGTGTATAACCATCCCAAGAATATGCTTAATAATATAATTATAAGAAAAGGAGAATTTAAAATATGAACCTCAGTGGTTACAATTATTTACTGGATTATCGTATTACAAGGTTGAATTGCGATAAGCTTTGAAAATAATAAAAATGACACCTCAAAAGAACAAAAGGATTCCAACTTAACAAGGGGTCCCCCACAGGCAGATTCGTATTTACAAAAAATTATATATGTGAATACAAACAGAACAAAATAAAATAAATAATAAATAAAACATACTACAAAAAGAAACAAAATAAGACCAACAGAATATTGATTCCCTACATTCCAATGTATTCATACCGGTAAAACCAGGCTTTCTGAGCAAAATCAACCAGACCCTGGCAATCGGAGCCGTTCAGAAGTGCTATGAGCTCTTCCCTCGTCAGAAAACCCCTACCCACATACAGATACCTCAATTCGTTCAGGACTGGGCATCTAGCAATTTAATTACTGTTTTTTATCGAGTTCGATTAATAAAAAAGTACAAAAAAAATCCAGTAATTTGGTTGTTGATTATGTTTATTGACTCTTTTTTTTAAGTTTGTTTTACTTTTATGTTGATTTTTTTTATTCCCTTTATGATTTATTTGATGTACAGAACTTGTCGTACGAGTAGCGAATCACCTCGTACGACTTAGAATGTACTTTTTGTATTGTGATGAGGTGCTCAATATTCTTCTATCGGCCCTCTCACACTACACATTCTCGCCAATAAATACATTCACTTTCGACAAAAAAAAAAAAAAAATATCGTTAGTTAATACAACGAAACAACCCTGTTTTCTCCAAAAATCGTGAAAGGGGACCCAGATAATTGATGCCGTTATCGAGTACGATTTCGGATTGGGTGACATTCCTTCACGCTCTATGTACTAATGTAATCAGTTATACGTTGATTTGTATTTGTATTTCTTGCGTGTCTCGGCTAAAATGTATAATTATTACTTCCTATCAGTGAACCAAATCTTTTGTAAAAAAAACTATCAACGACGCAATTTCTTGAAGTTCCTTATTTATTTGATCGTTTATGATTTTTTCACTCTAGACTGTTTCTTTTGATTTATTTGCAGGTCACAACTACGAGGAGTCATAGTTTAATAAAAAATACATTATGTAATCATTGCTATACGAAGTTTTATAACGGGTGATGTTTGTGAATGGAAGTAAAGAAATAAAAATCTGGAGAGGGACCAGTCGACCTTAGTACGGGTCTATGACATTAGGCTCTCTTTTGATCACAAGCACGTTTTGGCGATCCGCCAAGCTTCGGCTTAAGGTTAAGGTAACAGAACACTCGCCGACGCTAAAGCTGCTTACTTAAACTTGATTTTATAATGGTTAGCGAAATGGAAAAAAAATATTTGCTAGGAAAACATTAGAGAAACGGCGTGGGATTCTGGTTATTATTCTGGGGGGGGGGGGGTTGACCGAGGATCACAGTCCCTTTTGTGTACAAACAACAAACCTGCCCGGCATTGGACGTGCCTAGGCCGGCCAGAACCAGTTCCCAAATTGATCGGTTGATTTTTTGCAATATTTGTTTAATTATTGGCTGATTTATAGGCCATTCACTTCTGATATTTCATATAATTAAATTTAATTCTCTAATAAGAATTGCTTTTCTTAAAAAAAAAAAATAAAATACATGAAATAATCCTCTTTTCCTAGATGGCTAATATCGAAAATCTCTGGATCAAGTTAGTCTTGAAAAATAAAACAAATTTAGTTGCTACTGCTAAGCTTTCAACATATTTTAATTTTTTTATTTAATTTCAGCCTAATGAAGTTTTGCACCGGTGTGGCGGTTTGTAATTTCAGACAGTCGCTCAACTGTGATGGAGTGGGCAGAAACGAGATAAAAAAAGCATAGCTGACGGGGTGGCATGGCATAGGTCGATGGTATTGTATCTGTCAGGCTATTTCGGTGACTAGCTTCTTTCTGAACTCTATAAGGCGAAGAGACCGAAGAAAAACGGTTATTTGGAATCCTCTTGTTTACAGTTCCGTCTTCAAAGAGTTGTGTAACAACCACGTTTACCTGAACAATTTTTCTCATCTAAAGGATACATTTTTCTTCGTTGTCAGAGTATGTGATTTTTTTTAATTAGCATTTTTTGAAAAGAGTCAGTTTTATTAAAGTTACAAGAAGGATAGATTAGATAGACTTAAACACTGCCATGCAACAGTAGATATGACAATTTGTTTTACAAGAAAACGCATATCGCAAGGCCTGTTTTAAAGCAAGTTGTCTAAAGACAAACTATATTTATCGTATTGATAGATCCGTTCCGTTTCGCTATAACAGGGTAGGGTTGACTGCAATTGACAACACGTCCGGTTCATAAATTTCAAGGGCAGGAGCAGGCATTTCCAAGTCAGGGGGTGGGATCCTACTCCAGCGCCTGTAGTACGCCAGTGACCCAGTTTAGGCCCCATTTTACTCGTATCGACCCGTTTATATTTGGCAAAAGAGTAACCCGGTTCTTTACCGCGGGCTGCTGTCACCACAATCTTGATGGGTTTAATTTTGTCAAAGGCTATTATTAATGATTGAAATGGTATTCGATAGTTTTATTGTACCGCCTTAAATTGGAGTTTGTGAATTGTTAAAATCCCAGATGTGGTGCGGAATGTGTATGACGATCGACAATTCTTGCCAAATAAAAACGATTGTTGACCTGCTGAGGATGACAGTCTATTATAAATCGGTTGTTTAGTAGCAATTTCCTACCTTGCCTCGGAACCGTGCTGGATCGATACGAAACGAAAATATTTCATTATTTAAATCCAAAACATGCTGTATAAATAATAGCAGTAGCATGAAAATATTTGTTTTAAAAATATAACAGCAGCTTAAAGTTTTTCGATATTTGCAGAATTAGAATATCGATCACTTTTTCACTTACGAACACTGGATCAAGATTGAAGAAGATAGCAAATTTATTCGCTACTGCCAAGCTTTCGACCTTTTTAAGGTAATCTTCATGGCAAAACAACTTAAATACGTCTACAGATTGACCTTATACCACCACCAACATCCGCGGTTTTTTCCTCGTTTCTCCCACTTCTGATACCGCCTGAAATTACAAACCGCCTCAACGGTGCAGAACTGTATCGTAGAACGAGATGTCCTCGTGAAAAGACTTCGCGTATACCAGCTATGTCTTAAAAACGATAAATGAACGCCTTCGAAATGGAAAAAAAAAGGGCAAAAGTGGTTAAATCGATTGACGAAAAATGCAAAGTAGGCTTATACCCGGTTGAATTTTTGTCCCGATTGGAATAATCTACCATTTCGTGGGTTCGGGCTCGGGAATGTGGTAGATCAGGTGTTCGTACCAGTAGGAACGGCGCTGGTGGGCCCGGTGGTCTACCAAGTCCATTTGCTTCAACCGCGAGGATTACAATCACTTTTTGAATTGACGATAAATTACACGACATACTTTCTCAATTAAAAATTGTAGAGCACTTTAGATCAAAACCGTACAACGGTTGAACAATAACTGTCAAAATTTCATGAGGACGTCAGTCAAAATCATAACATTTACTCTGGCCCTTTTGCAAACTGATGTGACTGTATTTCATGCTGGGGTACAATACATTGAATACAATACAATGATATTTTTATTTGTAAGTATTTTTTAATCCCATAGGGGGGGTTCCGTCTTATACAATTTTGTCACAAGAACCTTGTAAATAACGTTAAATAATAGGTGACAATGGGAAAAATGATATATTTGACAGGTATCAATGAAGGAAAATTAATGGGGCTGTTTACCGAAAAATCAATACACGTCCTAGTTTTTAGAAGGATCAGCAAAATAATGTAAGAGACGGTCAACTGAAACACTTTCGCTCTCTCTTTTCTCTTTCGCCCTTTCCCATCTCTCCCATATTATTGAAGCCAATTCCGGATTAGTTCATTTAGACTTTTCTTCAAAATCGCAAACCAAACAAATGGTTTTTCTGCAGTGCGTTTTCTTTTCCAATAATGTCAAAATATGACGAAATTTTACCTCTCAACGTCATTTGTATTAAAATGACGACAAACAAGCACTAAGATTTTTTTACAATTCGAACAATAATACAACCAAGGATGCAAATTGATGCAAGTGAAAAAAACGCTGAATGCACTTGTGAATTTGTTGACATTTAGAAAAGTTGAAAACGATTTTTTTTAATGTTGGACTCCTACAATATTCCTTTTATTATTTTGTCGTTTCTGATCATTTTGGCTATCCTATCCTTGAGTGGTCCCAGCCAAAAAGATCGGAATGGAATTCGAGGGGTTCAACACCCCTCAGACCTCATGAAGAAATCTCACAATAGGATTTTTTTTACAATTTCATTCAAGTTTATTTATTTATAGGTAAAAAAGAAAACTAGTACAAACAGTAGTAAGAAAAAACTATACAACTCTTCAGGTTGAAACCTTTTGGCATTTTATCTAGCTTTATTTGCTTTATTTAAAAAAAATCAAAGAAGTTTAATGTTTTCAATTTTTTAGAATATATATTACTTATTTTAGTATATTTCGCTTTTTTTTACGTTTTTTTTTCTAAATTTTTTTTTAAAACGGCCAGGCTCAAGATAGAAAACAAGCACATTTTGGCGAAGCTAGTACACTGTTGGTGTGCTATTGAAAAATAGCTCGAACTATTGGGTCGTAAAGTTCAATGCCGGCTTTTGTCTGTTCAGGTGAGTGCATCGACCTACCAATGATCTTTTGTTTAGATCGAAATTATAGTCAACGTAATGAATTAGTACACTGAGAAACAAAAGAGTGGCCACTCTAGTCTTTTTTCCAGTAAATACTTGCAATATTTATATTTTTTATTTCTTGTTGTTCATCGGATACTATTAAAGAAAATATAAGATATCCTTAAATAAAAAATTAAATAACTAATCTGAGTAAAACAATTTTACTAAAAATGTTGCTATAGAAGCAATGAAGTAAATGTTCATTTCCTCCTCTTGATGTGATCACCGTTTTCATTACACGTGGCATCGATTTTACTAGGTTTTGAATGTAGTACCGTGGAATATTTTCATACTCTTCCAATATACTTAATTCCTGCATTCTCAGGCCGACTTTTTACACTCTGACTACTCGTACCAAGGGTGTCCGATAGGGTAATGACTAACGTATAGGACCTTGCATTGTCCTGCATAAACATAAAACCATCGCCAATTAGTGGCGATAAGGAACAACTTCTCCCATAACACATCTTCACTGTATCGCGCAACGGTTAGGGAACCCTCGACGAGGATCAAATATGTGCGACCTTCCACAGAATTGCCTTGCCAAACCAAACCTCTCCGGACTAGTTACCTTTGGCTTTTATGTAATTATAACATAAGGAAAAAATCAACAAAAACACCTTAAACGTTGTATTTTACATTTCTGATTCTAATTTATTTGCGGAGGCAATGTTTACGTGATGTTTAGGTTAACCCCTGTAAAATAAACTAAAGCAATTAACTTTGAAAGTAATTTTGGGGATTAAAAATCGGAGGGATTGGGAAAATTGTATCAATAATTACGCTCTACGGGTTAGCGGCGAAGGAAAATTCGCTAAAATAATGTTCTAATACTACACAAAAGCCGATTTCCTATTTGCCCTCGGAAAACCCCTGGGAACAAATTTCTGGGATATTTTTTTTTCTTATACCGCCTCAATTTTTTTTTTTTTTTTTCGAAATGATAAATACTGTGATAACTTAGAAACGACTTCACCGATCTACCGAGCAGAGATTTAAGACCCTATAAACTGTATGTAACGGCACAAACGTCGCCTCCGCAAATACATTAGAACCGTAATTATAAAATTTGAGTTGTTTTATTGAGTGTATCTTTATTTTTCTCACTTTTGATTTCATAAAAACCGAAGGTTGTTGATACAGTCTCAAATAAGGAATTTCTACTTTCCAACAGCGGTAATACAGTGGACAATGCATAAAATTCGTAGGAGTTGTGTTCATATAAATGGAACAACAGCACACCACCGGTTAAAAACAACAACTTCGAGCTAATCGAGTCCAAAATTATCTATATTTGTTTACAATAAAAATTCGTATTTATGGGCCATTGAAGAGAAACGAATCCAAAGCTTTTTCTTACAATTTTATTTGACCTACTTTACTAGAACTAGAAAAACTAAGCATGTTTTTGTATTTTTATTTAACTTTTTATCTAATATTCTATTTATCTACAATTATTAACGTGCAATACATGCACAACAAGAAAAGAAAAATACATTTTAAAAACTTTTTTTTTTCATTGCAATCGGTAAGCCTACGGACTTTCCTTGTGGACTACCATTACTGTTTGGGTTATGGTGGTGAAATACATTGGCCAATTATCAAGATTATTGTGTGGAAGAAATTCAACCTCTATAATTTTTGACTTACAGCAATAATAAATTATAATATCCCCGTAACTAGTACTTTGTTACAGTGCTGCAAATCCTTATACCAAACTCTAGAACTGAAATAAGACAATCTAAAAAGAATGCAAATAAAATTGGGCTCAGAAGAGTCCCATTAGCACCCCACTTCCTAAAACAAACCAAACAGTCGTTTCCTTGTCTAACTGCTGTCGTACTGGCTAAAATCGAAGGATGATTGGCGGAAATACACAAAAAATATATATTTAAAAAAAATTATCGCGATAAAGATTCAATTTGGACTCATTTCACAGGATAAAATACCAGTTTTGGAATAGCTAAACTCTCTTGAAATTCGCCATCAAATAAACTCACCTAGATGTTTTACCCTTATGTTATGATCGCAGAAGGTAGTTATCGCCGTAACTGATTGCAGACAATCATTTCAGCTCCCTGTGAGTTAAGCCAAACGGTCATAGCAATACTGAGATAAGCTGAATGAAAATAAAGAACCCATAATTTTTTATCAAAATGTAGTAACTATTTTCCTTCAACGTTTTTATGATAGATTAGTCTTTTGTTTTGTCTACTGCTATTTTTGATAGAAATGCTCATTTAGTTATGAAATGATAAATTTGTTCTTGATTTCATCATGTTATGATCAGATTTGCCGGGTTATTTTCTACACTGAATACCCTTCTGCTTTAAATAAGGCTCGAAATAGTTAGAGAAGGTTCAGCTATTTAATGAGCTTTACTAATAATAAAATCACGGCAGGATAGCTTAAGAGTTTCCGAACCGTTACAGTTTCGCCGTATAAGTTCGCCGACTTCTAAAACTCCAACCGTGCTTTGAACAAAGAACAGCGAGACCAGGTGGAACCAAACCGGTGTCGGTAATGAAATTAGTTGTAAATTACCCCTGCCTTTCGGGTATGAACTGGAAATCGATGAAACGTCGACCCGAGGTTCCAGATTTTTTTTTTTTTTCAATCAGCTCGTGAAATTGCTGCTGAGCTTGTTTTCTCCCTTGGTCCTTTAGATAATAGAATTACTAATAGTTTTGGTTCGAGAAGAGCATTCACAAGGCCGTGTTTGCCTTGAGGACGAAAATATTTATAGGAGTCTTTTAGGTCCAGTCTCTCACTTTTACAAGGCAAAAACATTTTACCAAGAGAAAACGGATTATGTAGTTTATTACTACATTATTTAAGAACATTGCGTTGTTTATTAAACTGACCCCCCGTAAATAATTTACGACTTAAACATTAAAACACTGTTTAAAAACCGTTCCAGTTTTTAATCAAACGCCCTACCCCAAAACAATCCAAAACCTCTTCCTCATTATTGCCAAATTGGAGATAATTTTTTTCCCGAAATAACACACTTCATATCTCAACCGACAAAATATTGTCAATATAAAACAGATACCAGGCCTCATCAATTACGTCCTAGCAGATTTGCATTTTCCATATGCTGTGATGTTGTTTCACCACTCGGTGAAAAATAATTATTTAAAAAAATATATTATTATTGCATTCACTAGTTTTCGCGGGCCGTTTGACCTATTAATATCTTTCAACTAACTAAAATTTTTAGTTGAAATAAAAAAGTCAATGTCACGAGCAGGATTCGAACCCACGACCTCTCTACTACTTGAGCTATAGAGTAGCGTATCTAGCCGAAGATCGTGGGTTCGAATCCCGCTCGTGACCGACTTTTTACCCCAACTAAAAACTTTAATTAATTGAATAATAATTATGTTATACTCTATAAATATGCTTGATGGATTGATTATTTATTATGAAACTGACTCGGAAAACAGCAGTTTTTAAATAATTATCGAAAGTAACTGCTCCTTTTACCCTCTATTTAGATCATTTTAATCGTTCCAAAAAAAAATTGTATCAATGCTAAATAATATTTTTCTTGTAATGTTCCATTTTCATAGAGCAAAGGGTACCCAATATACATGGGTAAAGGCTGACTTGAACATTTTGAATTTTGCATTTTGTATAATTGCTCAAAAAAAAAAATTTGAAATGTTAAATAGTATTTTTCATCGTAATGTTGCATTCTAACAAAGCAAGGAGTGTCCAATATGGTGTTACACCTGGATAATGCCTCTCTTCACATAACATTTAATCTAGTAATTTTAATATAACGTATATTTTCTTTATTTATGTGTTTTTAATAACAAGTGAAAGCTCCCAAAAATCATATATTCAAGCAAAAGTCATTTTGGCACCATATCGAGATAAAACCGATAAGTAAACCATAGAAATGTTATCTAACGGTATTAAAGAGTATTTTTGTGTTAACGAAAATATTATAGGTGGTTGATAATTGTAGTAAAATTTATACAGCGATCACTACTTTAAAAAAATATTTTGGAGGGAAAAGACGAACTTTCTTACATTTAATTTTCTTTTTTAAATAAACTAGCATGTATGTTATATTCTTTCAAAAACAAGGGGTGACCAATATGTCGCCATATCGGTATAAAGCGTATAGGGGTATTAAAGCGTATTTTTATATTAACCTTAATATTTATCGTTAGTTGATAATTGATGTAGAAAGTTAAAATTTGGTTATTAACGAATGGATGTACGGAAATAGCACCCGTCCGAAATACCTGCTATTTTGGAGGGAAAATCAAACATTTTTACATTGACATTCAGTTAAAAATCAACTTTCAACTGCGACCCATCATATAAAATCTTGACGTAGGATTGTATTGAATACAAATATTTCTCACGTTTAATTACATGTACTATTAAATAGTACTTGAAGTACTACAAGCCTGAAGCTTGAAATACAAACACTTTGAGCCCAAAATTTCTATCATTGTATAAATTCATTTTTTTCACATCTTACATGTATTTGTATAATTTAAAAAATGTTTGTAAAACCCAGACCCTGACGATGATCTCGATAAAGATCGAAACGTTGGCGCGATAGAGAAAATGTTTTTTCTAAACCTACGTCTTACCAGACCGAATCTTACTATCTCTAAATAATCATTAACCACGTTTGTACAAGGCGGTGATAAATATAGCATCATACTAGATCAAAAGCCCCATCTGTTATTGAATCGTTTCGGTTTACATAAACGCTGTTGTCGTAATGTGATGAATTAAATTGAATTAAGATGTGGCACTGACTGATAGGTTTTTTTTTGGTAGCTTACATCAGTTTTCACGTGTTTGCACATTACATAATGCTACGAAGTAAATTGAATAAAAATATGTTTCTGGCAGACAGGTTAGGTTTTTGGTTTTTTTTACGTTTCTTAACATTCAAAAAGTACATTTTCCGCTACTATATAATGGACTCCATTAAGAGTTATAAAATACTGGAGAAAAAAATTGCTTTAAATAGTATGATTTTTAGAACATTTTGACGGTAATATGGCCCTCTTCTATTAAGTGCGTTAGGGTTTACGTACTCGTGTCAAATATGTCATAATATTATGAATTAAATAGAAATAAGGTTTGTATTTGACTGATATGCCGTTTTTGGTAGCTTATATTTGATTTAAAACATCATTTCATTATCTGATGGGATTTAAACGTTATTGGCAAACATGTGCTTTTTTTGCACGTGTTCAAACTGCTCTAGTTTGTCAAAATTTTCCCTATTTAAAAATTATATTTTCCTTTTAGGGTCGTATATTACCGATTTGAATGAACAGTATCAAATTCTAGAGGAATATTTTTTTCTTTCAATGAATTATTCCGTTCTGCACTTTTGACAAGGGGGGACCAATATGGCGACTGGATAAAAGACCTCACCTCACTTTTGGAGGGGATAGGAGGTAAACGTTTCTGTTTACGTGCATGCTGTTTATGTTTATGTTTTGATATTAATTTTTGGTGAAGCACATTTTCATATGATTGATGCACTGATTGAATTTTTGCCGCTTTTAATCAAATTGGATTGTTATGTGAGTAATTTGTCAATATTTTTTTGTTTTTCGATCAAGTAAACAAACCGGCCGTTAAAGTTTTTTTTTCTTTCAACTATGTTTTATTTTGAGTGACTGATAATTCTGTAAGAATGCGTGATAAACGAATGATAGTACTAAATGGACACGTGCGCGATAACATAGTAAACAATAGAACTTAGTACTCACACAGAAAGTTAAATCTGTACGTTCACATGTCGAGATCGGGCTCGGCCCGGTCCTCCAACTGTTTTGCTTTCTTGCTGCAGAATCACGTAGCAGAGAATTGACACGCGCGTGTTGCGCGCGGCGGCGAAGGGCGGCAACGCGGTCACGCACTTGCGCGAGGTGTAACAACGACTCCGGCAGAAGCGTACACTGATGAACAGCGAGGAGCGAAGGACCGTCGTAGCCCCCACCAACCCCCACCAGGCGCCACCCTCCATCGAATTTCTGGGCCGCATTCCATTCATGTACTGACCTCCTCGCCCTTCCACGTTTTGCGCCACTCTCAAGGACTATTTTCGTACTCTCGGTCATCACCCTGTACATTTCCGACTACATAAAAGGGCTTAGAACGACCCGAGAATCACGAACTATAACCATAAATACAAATTCCATTGCAACCCATTGTCTTTTGAGCAGATGAAATTATACTAAATCCCTCTAATGCCTCTATATTTTCTTAACAATTGTTGTCTGTATGCAAGGATGTACATAAAACTGTAACACACGTAAATAGTTCGTCAGAGTGATGGATTTACAATTAGTACCAAATTCATGCAATGCCAGTACTACCAATTTTGACTGAAATCAAAGTACGACATAAAGCAGGCATACATGTACATAGATCGTCAGATGGTTA
The DNA here is from genome assembly GCA_039619505.1 of Cimex hemipterus. Lineage (NCBI taxonomy): Eukaryota > Metazoa > Arthropoda > Insecta > Hemiptera > Cimicidae > Cimex > Cimex hemipterus. Next base: position 2,819,405 of record CM077105.1, on the reverse strand, counting down.
TAGACTCATAACTTGTGCTGAATGTACGCAATGTACAAATAATCTACCCTCTCTACTCTCCCTTTCCCTCTCCTTCTCTCTCTCCTCTCTTTCTCTCTCTTTCCCTCTCCCTCTCTCCCTCTCTCTCTGTATTGTACCGAATTAGCAATGCCACTAGTAAAATTTCAAAACACAGTCATCCCCTATTTGAAAAAGGGTTGATTAAATTACAAATTACAATAATTGCAGTTCGCTTTTGCGAACTATGGAATAAGAGGATTAGTGAAGTTAACGCATCTGGGGCTCACTTTGGTAACTTTAATCACATAAACTGTTACTAAATAATTTGTCTGTATAACCCGCCCTTTAAAATCATTACTTACACACAAAACTAATATCCAATTTCAACACGAACTAATGAAACTTTCAAGGTACGTTCGAATAACTAACAACCCCGAACTTTCGACGCACTCAGGTTGGTCAGTCTATAAAACAGGCGTCATATTTTGTCAAGAGGTGTGTGGTGTCGAATCGGCGGCTCGGTCATCAAAGATCACCTGGCATGACATTCATTTCGCCAGTTGTCTTTCCCCCACGTTTTACACTTGTATTGAATTACGCATTTACACGTATACCAGTTTCTATAATTAAAGATTGATGGGGTACATCCACGGTATATTTATTGAAGGAATTATTTAATTCAGGTCTTAATTATTCGTTACTCATCACTCTTCCTGCTCCTCCTTTATCTACCTGTTCCTACAAAATTTTAGAAACAATAGGACGTAAAATTTGACCGAAGAATGAATAGGTACATTTACATCCAAACAGTTCGATAATTTCGACAAATATACCCGATGGCGAACCATTTTTGACTGTTAATGCCTACAGAACCTATTCGTCCGAAGTAACCTATGTACCTTTTCCGCTGGAGCTGCGTGAGTTTTTGAGGGTCTATTGGGGTTGCTCGATGGATTTGAGTTCACCTTTAACCTTTTTAGTAAGCGATCCAGATCAGACAGTTCGTTACTCATTTCCTTTTTCCAGTTCGCGTGTATGACAGCATCGATCATGTGAACAATAACATCGGCAATTTGCTGAGGAACGGATCCTAATCATGGCCGTCGCCGATCGTACCGATTTCTATCCAGATTTCGTCATTTATTAACATTTAGATTGAAAATCAATCTTAGGTCATGAAAATAAAAACAAAAAGTTTTATTAACAAACTCTATTTTATTAAAGCTGAATTTATATACAATCTTAGAATGAAAAACGATAATTAATTTTAATGGTAACAAAGATAATTTAATTTTTTTTATGTTCGATTGGCAGTGGGAAGAGAGCCAAATTGCTACGCAAACCTGAAAAAGAAATAAGCCTAACATTACTTTAATGCTTGTTAAAACATATTTAAAATTATTCACTATTTATGTGGTCCACTCGACCAATTAATATATGACAATTAATTAAGGTTTTTAGTTGAGGTGAAAAAAGTTAATGGCAAGAGAGGGATTCGAACCTACAACGTTCCGATAGATACGCCGCTCCTCTACCACCTGAGCTAGGTCGTGGTCACGATATCCTGGGTTCGAGTCCCTATCGTGCCATTAACTTTTTTTTATCTCAACTAAAAACTGTAATTAATTGTCATAGATTTTTATTTTCATTTTTTATGTCGCCAAAAGTCGAAAATTATACACTACTGTACCCTTGGACCCTTGTATTTTTTTTCCATAATAACTAAATAAAAATATGATTTAGGAATTTGATGTAAGTTGGCTTGAAACGTAAGGGCAACTGCTACTGCTCGATCCTTTTACACACTTTGGATTAAAAATAAAGAAAGCCTTTTAAATCTAGAAAGTCGGTTGAAGAAAATCTGTTCAATTTCATGTTGTTTAGAGCCAACTTGTTATGTGAATTAAATTAATTAATTTTATTTATTTGGTGAAACAATAAATTTAAGTTTAAAAAAAAATTTCTTGAACGCATGGTTTTACGTAGATAAGATCTTGGCCCCGGGTTGCTTTGCTGGCCAACAAAGGACGGACTGGGCTGTAGCAAAAACAATGCGGATTTTGAAAAAAAACAGTCAAAGCTATTTTTAATTTTTATAAATCAAAGAAAATTTAAACGAAATATTTTTCATCACAATCTCTGCATATTTGCCAACTTGTAATAAGTGCTTTTATTCTGTTGGCATGAAAATTTTTCTATTTCCTCTCACAATAACGAAGTCTTGTGGCAAAGGAGACAGCAACGGTTTAGGCGTAGACACGGCGCTCATCACTGCAAGGTCCTAGGTTCGAATGCTGCATTGTGCGTACGCCGTAAAAAAATAATAATAATAAAATCTAGAAAGTGTTTTCGGCTTCACCGCGTTCTCTAAAAATTTTTATCGCACAAGTGATCACAATACCTGAAAACGTGCAAGTCTGTCAGATGATTATGGAGGGTGCGGTAAGGTTTCACATCGTAAGTTCTTAATTATTCAAATATCCTACAGCACTCGCTACCCACCACTTTGAACAACAACACAATTTTGACTTCAAAAATCCAAAAATACTACATACAGAACAAAACAAATTTAAACGTAATTTTTTAGAAATGGTTCACATCAACAAGGATAAACACAGCATCAATTACAGAACAGATACATGCAAACTCAGTCGCAGCTACGCCAACATCATTAATCAAATTCAATACAGATAACATACATGTATCATCACATTACATTCCACACATCAAATATTTTTCGCATAGTCTAATTGTCCAACAATCTAATTTTCCTTTTCCCATTTATCCTTTCTATATAATCCTGAAAGAATAAAGTGGCCGAAACATTACCAACACATTGTTTCCCTTTGTCGGCTCTTTTCACCTAAAGAAGCCGACGACTTATACAAAATTGTCTTTTCTATACCCACTTCCTTCCCCACCACTTCAAAATCAAACATATATAAACATGAAACAGTAAAATTTCACTGGCACTCTCAACACGACATGGCACAATTATACAGAAGACAAACACTTAGAGTGAGTAGAAATACTTTGATAGAATATAAAATATAATTTTTGCATTGTATAAATTCCATATTCTATATGTATTTTCTAAATGTAAATTATGTTTGTAAATCCCAGGCCCTGAAGATGATCTCAATAAAAGATCGAAACGTTGGCACGATAAAGAAAATGTTTTTCTGATACCTACATCACACCAGACCGCATCTCACGATATTTGAATAATTATCCGTTAACGGTCACTAATCTCTACACATTTCTACACGTAAGTCCTTAAGTTTCCGCAGAGTAGGCATTGCGACGTCTGGCCTCCTGGCGTTATCGTGAAGAGTACTTGATCCTTTAGCTGGACAAAAGACGTTGCAATTTCCCGTGCATTTTGTCAATTACTTGGCTGTGATAGATTCACCATAATGACAAAGCTATAGTGAACAACCCCGGAACACCACCAAACAAACAACTATAACCTTTTAGAGTGCAACTTTGGTTTCGGGAAGTGTTTTGGCGTGTTATCCTTGTCCAACACTGACTCGCCTATTATCTTAGAGAACCACTCATTGCACTTTCGATCGAGAAATGAATAAGTTATGTGGCACAAAAGAAGAGACCCATCAATTTCTATGGGGTTCGATTTGTTATTGTGGTACCCACTCGTAGAGTTTCTTTATTTACCAATTAGCTCCAAATGGCGAACAATTGTTGAGTGGTCAACACTAAGCTCTTCCGCAATTTGCCGTTTTGTCTTTCTTACCAGAACGTTTTGAAGGCCTCTCGGCCGCACGGTGCATTCCCTCCCTCTAAACTGTATCGATGATGTGCGGCCTGGGCCATAATTACAAACAGATTTGACGAAAATCTAGTTGAGATATATTTAATTTCGCAGGTCCTATCTCTTATTAAGTTCACTACTAACTAAAATGTTTTGTACAAAAGATAACAGTTATAAGTATTTACTATAATACATAAATTAGATTTGAGGATTTGGCTTTATTTATACGACAAGCACTTGCGAAAATAAAACGAAATTTTCAAAACTTGCATTATTTTTGCACCAACCTAACAGCTTCCGTTACATAGCTCAACTCCCGAATGTGTAGCGCTGGACCACGATGGGCTATGCGGTTTAGCGCCGCCGGAAGTCTCGATTGAAGTGAAAGTAGTGGTCGAACGTTACGTTGACTAAATACGATTGTTTTATTGCCATTACCGCACTACACAACCGTCGTTTAACGGCTTCCCTGGTAGATAGTCAAATCCAAACGGTCCGTAATGTAAGGGTCTAAATCAACCATCAGAAGTTTCTTGAGACGTCAGGTTCTTTACATTGGAGAAGCACCTAGTAGAAAGGCTGCTATGCGCAAATTAACATCTCTCTTGGGTGTTCTCTTCACATATAGTGTCGGTTTGTTTGTGGCAATCCGGATCGTGTGGAGAAGACGTGGACTATGCTTCATGTGCCTTGCGTGTCACAACCTTTTCAAAGACAGTTATGGTGTGGGGAGGAATCAACGTGCCGGAACAGAATGGATCTTTAACTGCCCTACGCTCTATTTAGGAAGTTCTTCTTGAAGCTGTAGTCCCGTTCATTCCATCTATTAGGTTCCACTTCGTGTTAATGCATGATAATGCTCGACCACACCTAGCTCGAGACCCATTACTTGGTGGACGTAGGGATTACTACAATGATTTGGCCAGCATGCTCTAGTGACATGATATAAAAGCTCACTTTCTCCGTTAACATCTTCATCTTAGAAGAATAAGTTTCACAAGACTGTAACAAATGGTTACATAAATTATCTATTATTAAATGATTGAACAATGTTTCGGTGAATTTTCTTTCAAACCGTCATAATTATTTTTCAAAATTAAAACTCATAATGTCTATATTAAAATAAGTATATAATAGTTAGGTTATAATTAATATAACCATAAAATACATGCACTACGTACAAGCGTTCGTAATTTTGTTTTTGAGTGTTTAATATGAAAAAAATGCATCGAGAATAGAGTGGAAAAGCAACGTTTCAGCAATTTGACCGATCGCCTCTGGGTCTGCCAGTGCTCATAACTCCGACCAAGGCTAGATTAAATTAGCGAAACTAGGCAGGCTCAGAGATATCGTATTGATCAAACTGCAACAACAGTTTATCAACCCTGGTCGCGCACAGCCCAACTCCGGTGTGAACAAACATACAAATAGTTATTTGCCCATCTGCATAATAAGTGTTCCCAACTCTGTATACATACATTAGCACTAATTGTAAGCGGGTGGTAACACGTTGGCTTTTATTTGGGAGAAGGATGTGTGCTGTGATTGTTTTATTTATTGGCCGTCATTCGAAAACATTCTGATGTATCTAGCGAACGTTTTGTTAAGTAACGTTGGATTTATCAATACACATTCAAACTTATTTACGTAATTCCGAATAGGAAGAAGCCATCAATGCTCAATATATCGAATAATTGATTCTTTGTTCTTACGGGCGGTTTACCAAAATATCGATGTTTCTCTTGATGAGAGATATTTAATTATTGATATCGAGGTGTCCGATATTAGTAATAGTCATCGATATCTCTGATAGCCTAACCAAATCAATGCTTTGCAGCTCATGTATGTCAGAAACCAAATATCGATATTTTGCAGTTGGTTATCGATAGTGTTTTAATATTTGATAACTGATATCAAGGTGTCCGATCCAAGGAATTGATGCACAAGCCTGATACTGGAAATGATTAACTGCTATTAAATATACTTTGTTCTTGCTGATCGATGGTATAAAAAATCTATTCTGACCAATCCGTGTGCAGTAAAACCAAAATATCAATGTTTTCTCTTATTATCATTTGTGATATTTGATAATCCATCTGTCGCGTACTAGGATTTTTATTTATGTACTGCAGTTGGTATGCGAAATATCGACGTTTCACTGTTTCTTTTTATACTAGCAAAACCTCAGTATTTGGATAAGACATTCCATGTTTGGTCATCGATCTCAAGTCTGAGATGGTCATCGATGTTTGATAGCATTAAAACATTGATGTTTTCTTCTTGATAATCGATATTTGATAATTAATATCGAGATGTAATATTCTCAAAATGACCGTTTATGTTCGACAACATCAATTTCTCCTTGGGTACTAATACAAACAAGCGAAACTATATAATAGACGATCTTGCCTTTATTAAATTAAATTAGCCTTAATAGAACCGGATAACTATGAAATATATGAAATAGTTAATATAAATTTTCTTTTTGAATGTTTAAATAATTTATAGTATAAATATATAACAAATGGTATTACCAATTTTATTTTTGCCAATCGCAAAAGTTCACATTATATTTTCACATAGAACTCACCTTTTAAGATCTATTTAAGTCTATTCTTCATTGGTGTCGACAGCCTTAACCCTTTCGCTGGCTCACTAAACAAACAACAATTTCTTGTAAGTTTTTATATTTTTATAATACATCAGTTTATTTGGTTAAACGTTGACAATTTTTATTATTGATTTACAAGTGTTAAATATTGGACGTTTCGACCATGAGCAAGGTCAGGTCATAGAGCAGAAACGACTAATACAGCGTATCTCTGGAGTATATGACGACCTGACGAAAAATTCAATTGGATAATTAATTAAGATGAAGTTGTGAGTCAATCCCATAGAGCCCACTTTCAAGCCAGGTCAATAATTTGGAAATGCTCGATGTATAAGGAATTTCTGGTGGGGGCCGATAAACGGAATTTCATGGCTACGGTTGCCCGTAAGAACCTGCTTTTACCTTTATCTGTGATGTTGGAGAATCCGATAAAACAGTGGTGACGTTTTGAAAATTATACATAACACATAAAAAAAGTTCTTAAAAAGCACACCACCTACTTGAACGAATTGTGAGATAATCAAAAAATGAATATATTCCTAAATATAAAAGCCTAAATTTAGACTGTTTTATAATTTTTTTAAAAAATAATTAACGTACTCGATTTCATCCACGAATGTGACATGCCTCTGAGGATGGAAGTCTCTGCTCAGTGATATGGTGTCGGCGTGCTCCTCTCTCCTCTTCTGAAGGACGCAGCAACAAACGGCGAGGATGCTGCATTGGAGGAGCAGCCAGAACAGCGCGAGTATGGCCGCCGTGACAAAATTTGTACAGATAAGCTTTTCTGCTCCAGTCTCGTTCCATTCTGCAAACAAACAAATATTACATGTTGTAAATAACTAAGCCATAGACGGCCAGAGTGTAGACTACAGTTTAGATTTGGGGACGCATAAGCATTATGCTAATGTGATGTTATGGTTATGGGCTATGGCTATTATCTTGTTGACGACTCAAATCCACAGTTCTAACGACTTTCTTCATAAACACATTTCATTTTAACATATTTAATCTCATACCCTGTGTTTCAATCTCTATTCCACCCTCTATTCTCTAACGTTCACACACTGTTTCTCTGCTCTCACTCACAGCCCCTACCTCATCTCTTTCTCTTTCTTTTTTTCACATTTGTTGTATTTTTCTTTACTTGTTGTAAGTGTGGCCAATATTGGCAATTGACTCACTTTCCCATTCTTCTTTTCCTTCTATATACCCATCTCACTTTTCACTCTTTCTTTATACCTCTGCCTCTCGTTCTCTCACCTTTTGATGTCTTTATTCTCTAATAGTATTTTCATTCTCTCATTTTTCCATTCTCGCTCTTGGATCTCTCTCTCTCTCTCTCTCTTTCTCTCTCTTTCTCTCTCTCTCTCTCTCTCTCTTCCACCCTTCTCATACACACCCCATCCTCTCCTTTCTCCTGTACCTACCCATATTTCTCTCGCTACCTCCCTATCTTTTTCTCTTTAATGTTATGGAAAGGAAGATAGAGAGAAGATGTACGTTGATTAGACCTCAATTTTATAATCTTTTATTGCCAAACTAATTATTAATTATGTAAGTTGTACTGTGTTTAGATGTAATTAGATTCATTACCTAAGGAAGAAGCTTGGAGTATAGGACTTGATGTCGTATTTGCATTATCCTGCACATGAAGCATTATTGACAATTCAAGTGGGGTGTCTGAAAATTCTTCTGTGTCCCTTCTTCTCCTTCCGTATGAAACAACGCCGTTACCACAGTCAACCTGAAGTACGATTTTTGGTTAGAAGAAGAATTAGAAGCTTAAAAAATGTAAGAGATCTCATACCGGCGGGCATGAGTTTTTACAGAAAGTCAAGACGACAGCCAGACTGAGTAGCTGGGTAGATTGAAACCTAAACGACTTAAAAGGCGCCTCCAGGGTGCTATTTGACGTTTTGGAAAGAGCCGGGAAAACAGTAGGATCAGGTGGACAGCCGTTCCAGTCCAGTAGAAGAAGCGACTCTAGCTTGTCGCCTGAGCTGGCGACTAGATGTCCAACGTGAACGTTCGAAACATCTGTAAACAGATTCGAGGTCAATGAGATGGAGTTGTCCAGATAAGTAAACCTTACTGTATGGTTTTTGAAGTTCAATTCTGAGAATTAGAGGATCTCCAAGTTTCACGTCGGTCACTTGCCGTCCTGTCCTTGCGTCGATCAACGACATCTTGGCCCGAGGAGAGGACGCCGGAGTGCCGCTCGTACCGGACACTTCGCTTTGGACGCTTTAAAAATAATTTTGAAAAATTTTATATATTAAAGGATAGTATAGAACATACCCAGGGCTTTGTACGGCATAGCCTGTTCCAAGAGTGACATTTTTTTCATCTGAGCCGTCCGTGTCGCTCAGGAGGCAACTGGCTTTCACAATTCTATCGCCAGATCTCTGTATTAGTTCGTGATACTGGACGACGATTACTGCCGATACCAAAGTCCTGAAAATAAGATATAAAAATAGTTAAAAAAAATTATTTTCCTTACTACATTTTACCTGTTCACGTCGCCTATGGAATATGCTATGTTAACGTTGCATTTGTTGTCTTTGTCCTTTGGCAACGGAATAACGAGGCTTGTCGTGTCATCCCCCTTTCCAGACGTGGAGCACACACTGGAATAACCTCTCACTGACAGAACGCCTTTGAAGTTCTTCGATCCCAGTGTCACCGTCATCGTGTCTTTGTTACAGCTTACTGTCACTAAAAGGCGAGAAACAACATCAACAGTAATGTTTAATTTTGCATTATGTTCTTCATAACTCTTGTTTGGTTAACAAGTTTGTGAATATACGAAACTAATATTTAGTATACCCACGTAATCCATAATGTATGAACTTTAATACCATCAACATTTTGTTTGTGTCATGTAAACCATCCTCGTGGCTTAATTTTATTACCTTCAGGTCAAAAAGATCACATAGATCACATAGAACATGCACTGTAGCGTTTGGATTCTGCGGATTTGAAAGGTTCCTTGCAATGTTTTTTTTTTTTTTTTTTTTTTTTTTTTTTTTTTTTTTTTTTTTTTTTCTCGAGAGAGAGAGAGAGAGAGAGAGAGAGAGAGAGAGAGAGAGAGAGTTATCTAGTGGGCTTCTATCTAACTTGTATCGTCCTTTCAGTTCTGTCCTTTGAACCCTTTATGGGTATTTCAAGTCAGTCAGGTTTAATACAGTACGAATGAAGTTGCGAAAGGAAGCTGAGTGCGATTATAAAAGATTGGACCGTAGAGTGATGCCACCATGGGTGGTTACATTTGGGCACTTTGTGTGGTGTTGGGTTTTATTCACCAGTTTTTAACCAGTGTTCTAGAGTATAATTTGTTGGCTTCGTGAGTAGCGGTCAAGAACACACGAATCCAACGAATTATAAAAAAACACCGGTCACTAAGAAACACACACAGTTCTAGAGAATGTAGGTTTCGGTTACAATCGGCTCGGATGTGGAGGTTGGAAAGAGTAGCAGCATTAGCGAATGTACTGAGTTCAGTAATAGACCGAGGGATGCCTGTACAGAGGAGAGAGAGTGTTCCTTCGGTCCTGGAGAACTTGAAGATGAGGAAACATGTAAAGAGTAGTATGCTTCTCAATTGCCAAAGCAAACTCAGTTGCCAGCCTGTTTGACATCCAGGAAAGACCACATGCCGCCCTGCGGAGCATTCCTACATCTCCAGGGAGAGTGCGATAATGGCCACAACACGATTGTACAGTTAAACAATGAAATGGTTACGCCGGGATTATATTAAAAGATTCTATGATGTAAAGTATTTTTCTTTGTTTTTATTACTAAATACTTCCACCAAAAACGATGATGTCGGTGATGATGTTGATGTTGAGGATACTAAGAACCCGTGGTTTGGTATTCTCGAAGGACTACAGCCTTCCTGTTAATCTTTTGCTTGTTTCTTAGCCAAATTCACTTGAGTTAATTCTTCTGTTAAACAGAAGTAGATAGTTTAAGGATTAAGCGTTTAGAGAAATGTGAGTCGCAGTTTGGTTTTCGTCATTGCCAAATTTTACCCTGTCCAGCTGTCGCATTCAGTTTGCCAATTTTCGCTACGCTTCCTTAACAATGAATTTGTTCTGTCTGGCACCTCTAGAGTTGGTTCATTTCTCATTTTGTGATGTAAACCCGTTTTGATTTGGAGAATTCTGTTAGTTCTTGTTATTCCAACTGTAGGTCTGGTCCTAAAGACCCAAAATATTCGCAGGTTTTTATGTTTTCCCACATTATTGAGATTTTGAATGCAGACTGATTATTTTGTATTTGACATTCGCTATAAGGGCTCCTTGGCTCAATTATCTTATAAGGAGTTTTTTGTACTTGTAACCTGTTTCTAACATTTGGAAAATTTCTCCTTTTAGTCTCAGAGGTCTTTTGTTGTGAGATTTGGTGAAGGCTTATCGAAACCTGTCCATGTACGATCTGGTGTGCCGCAGGGCTCTCATTCCGGTCCGATCTTATTTCTTTTATTTTTTAATGATGTCGTCTCTGCTCTCATTAATTCTTCATTTTCATTGTTAGCAGACCATTCGAAACTTTTTCGATCTCCCTTTCGAATCGTTGAATGATTACAAAATGACTTGAGTTGCTTTTGGCTTTGCTGTTCGCGTAATAATCTGAAATTAAACGAAAATAAATGTAAAGTTTTGAAATTCAGCGAGAAAAAAAAATTCACGATTACAACCAATTCGTTTATAGTATCGAAGAAGATTGACGAGGTAGATACCATTTCGGATCTCAGAATTATTTTTAATAATTTTTAATGATTTTCGGGATCATATCCGTGCTATTAGAAATAAATCGTTTAAAAATTTAGGATGGCTACTCAGGCAAACTGCTGACTTAAAGAACCCTTTTGCAATAAAATTACTCAATCTCTGGTGCGTAGTAGAATATACCAGTATTTCTTGGTTTTTTGGATGGGTCCCTACAGGATAGAAGGGTACAGGGAAAGGCCTCGAAATACCAGTATTACAAATTATGCAATCATAGGAACTATCATCATTGCTCCTATGATGCCAGACTTGATCGAGCAGGCCTGGATTCTCTGGTGGATAAGAGAGTTTTGGCATCCGTTGTGTTTCTGTGGAAGATCCTAAATCATTTTACTGACTTCCCCGTGATATCATTTTGTATTGGCGTAAGAGTACCCCAGCGTCAACTATAGACCCATGATTGTTTGGTACTTCACAGCACAGGACCAAATGCGGGTTACAGTCTTCAATCTCCACAGGTGTATGCACAATTCAATAAATTCGCTATCCTCGTTCCTTCAGATCTTTAAAAAAATATTGAACATGCTTTAAAATGTAATTTAGGGTTTATTTATTACTTTTGTTGTGCTATGTATTAATCTATTTATAATATTTGTTTTTCGTTAAATGTGTAAGCGCTTCTTTGCTGTTATTTTTGTTTTTAAATCCTCTTTTAGCAGTTTATATTATAATGATTATTTTGTTGTGTTGCTTGACTGCTCTCTGGTTTGGTACTCTACCTGTTTGAATTGTAAATAATAAAAATAAAGATTTACTTTCTGAGAAGTTTAGACTACCAATCCACCTCTGGTTAATAATAAAGTAGTTAGTCGTATTTTTAAGTTATTTGTTGTCAGCGTCCACACAATATTTAACAACTTTAAAAAAAATTGTCAGTATCGATCAATTTTTATGCGATTTCACTAACTTTTGTTAGTTAACTAATTCGTTTTATGATTTCCTTGAAGGAGGTAACAGTTATGAACAATGGTAACCATAGTTGTATTAATAGTGCAGTTAACCTGGTCGTGGTTGTTAATTACTGACAACGATTTCAAGTTCATTTAATGCAGATATAATTTTAGATTATGGGTTAGCGGTGGAACATCGAACATTCGAAACCACTATTGATTAATTATCGTCTAATGCATTAAAGTCAAATTATAATAATAATGTGCAACGTGTGAGTATAAATACATACGCGCAAACACTTACGATTTACACAGGTGATCATTTCAATGTAAAGTCCTCCGATAGTCGGCGTCAGCGAAGGGTAGATGATCGGGCCAGGATCGATGAGAGCCTTGTCCGAATGAAGGACGCAGGAAGGAACGGTTTTGTTCAAATGAGAGAAAGCTCTGCACTTGAATTTATCTTCGTCCTCGCACTTTTTCCTGCACTAGATATAAGTTGTTATTTTTCATCCGATGTGCCGTATGTACATGTATGTCACCCACCCCTTCGACATCCAGTCCTTCGATTTGAGCATCGGCCCTCAAGGAAGTCGTGTTGTACGTCGGAAGCTGCCAGCATACTTTTCTATTCAGCTCTGTAATTGGAATATGATTTGCCTGTTTATATTATTGCTAAGGGATTTTTTAATCTCCTTTCCCGCGGTGGAAAATTTCTTTTTTTTTTGAGAGAGAGAGAGAGAGAGGAGGGGAATCATGTTGTTTCGAGTGGAGCTGTGTACGCAAACCTGCTCTAATGATCTACTAAGTTCTCATAAAAACAGGAGAACGTTCAAGGGAAAAGTTTCGAATTGCCTTCCAGGCTTAATGGAAAAGAGTCCTAGGGGGATGCTTCTCATCTCATGTTTCAATGTGGATGAATTCAATATACAGAGTTTGTTAAAGTCCTGAAAGATCCAGACTGAAATCTCGGATCGGTCATAAATTAAAATAATATACTAGTTGTCATTAAATATATATATATATATATATATATATATATATATATATATATATATATATTATTATACAAATACTCAATTGATTAGCATGTAATTGAGATGATTATCTTCTATTCTATGAAAGAAGGTATAAGAGATTATCTATATTATAGACTATTTACGGTTTAAGAAAATAACAAAACAAAATTACACAATAAGAGCCTTGAAAAATAAAGGAGCCGCCTTGACTATAAAAGAAAAGACTAGAATCAGACTGAATCGAAAACATAATACATCAAAAGGCTATTAATTATATGCTAGTGTATAATTCCAATATCAAAGAGAACGGTTCATTGTAGATATAGAATGGAGAATCAATATAACAATAAAAAGATAGTGCGTGGTCAGTATAGCATCATTACAGAGAAACAGAATTTCGTATGTGAGATTTCTATTTGTTGATTTCGTGGTGATAAACCTGAAATTTGACCGCCTAACGTCACTGGGTCGGTTCGGCATTTCGCAATCTCCTGAAACCCACCTGCTTCCCGTACGTCCGTCGCAGGTGTACGGTGGTTCGGTCAATATAGAAAGCATGCGAAGAGTGCTTACTACGTCTCACTCTGGTGCATCAGAGGCGACCACACGGGGCGCCATTGAAAAGGTAGCTTCGGGAGCAAAAAGAGACTCGAACCTGTAAAGATCAATAACCAAGACAAGAACAGATAGAAACGTGGGTAACCAGATGGGGGAAGCTTGCGCTGTTTACAATAGTTGCAGCCTATGATCTGAGGAACCCGTGGCTCGCTTGACCAGGGGTTGACTCCAATAATATGACGAAGCCGTTATAAACGGCTCTCTGAGGGAAGCGATGTGGCCTGGGGTGGAGCGCAACCTGAAAAGGTGAGCTCCTCCGCCCAAGCACTCTATGTCTCATAGACCACCCATTCCACTATTTTATCGAGTGGGTGCCTCTATTTGGGCCTTCTCTTAGAATGGGGGTTTGAATTTTTTTTAAATTCTCGTATTCACCCCGATAGGGTTATAATAGCGCACAATGTATCATAACCTCACTACGTAGTCGAGGTGACCGTCGGAGAGAGGAAGTACTCATGCACAATCAGATATTCTTTCCGTTCCGAACCCAGTGGTTTTCAATCTGTGCAGGGCCCGTATGTTGTATATATAGGAGTAAATCTATAAGGAAGCGAGCGAGTGGAAAAGTAGCACTTTATAAATCTAAACACTTTGTCTAAGGAACGTTGCTCCCAGTTCTGAAACAAGCACGAGACAACTAAACTAGGTATGGGGTAACATGACTAGTGTTTGATCCATCCAGTCAATGATTGGTTATGATCACAAATCGCTAGCTAGCTCGGATTATAATTATGTATAAACAATAAACGAACTAAGTTAACTAACTGCAAAATAAGCTTGAAAATGACTACTACATGATGAACATAGATGACTCTAGTTGGGCCATTTCAGACCAACTTGATCTGCTTATCCTTGCTGGTATAGTCTTGACCATATGAAAGTGTTTGTCCATAGCCAACGTCCTTGTACGTTTTAATGATAGAGAATCTATATCTAATACAAAACCAGCAATGGTACGCAGAACAAATTCATCTGAGACATGAATTTTACAATTACAGTTGAATTACAACAACCAAAATTTTACATGACAGACTTGCAGGTCAGTTTGTAAAATGCTTCGAATACGTTACACTTCACCTTGTAGGCAGTTATTGTCGATGTATTCGGTTGATCGTTGTGTGCTCGGTACAAACATGTCCGGGCTTAGCCATCGGTCGTAGGAGCTTAATGTACACGTTTTTGTCGCTGGGTAGAAGTTGGCCGATAAGCATGGCTCGCCTCGGTATGCCTGAATTAAGCACTCTTTGATGCAAGTCCACCTGGAAAATAAGTTGTATCGTAATGCTTGAAATTAATAAGGAAGTGTTTAAAAACTACCTGTCTTCGACGTTCGATAGTATGGTATGTTGTGGACCGAGGAACTCGTATCCCAGGGCGGTCTCTACGCTCCACGCCATGTTCGAGCAGTTCTGAGAAACTAGTAATTAAAACATTTTTTTAAAAATTAAAATTGGACTATTCATCAAACAACGGGTTTTGAAAATAAATGTATTAACTTTCTGCCAACTCAACTTTATAAAGAAAACTGCAGCAGGAATGAGGAAAAACATTTTTAATCATATTGCCGCTTGAAATTTCTTATTCGTTCAATACCGCCAATATTTGAGTTATGGCTTTACAAACCCACGTGAGAAAAGGAAAATGACCTCAGACAAATATCAAGTTACTAATATGTCCTTTTTTGACTAAATAATTGAATTTGTTGGGTGAATCAATTATTTAATAAGCGCTTCATATCTATATCTCTTTCTTTCTGTTTTTTTCTCTCGCTCTAAAACTTTTTCTTTTTGATTAAATATAAAATTACACTTGAACTGTTATGCGCTGTTGTGAAATATGTGGGAATGAAAGGATAACCAGACAAGAGCGAAATCTTGGCATCTTTTACTACTGAGCTTTTGAAGATTTCGTCACCACCACATGGGTTGAGCAAACTATAATTACAAATTACGATTGGTATGTAATTTGACTCTATTAGTTTCATTATTACCAAGAAGCGATGGAGATGATCTCTCACGCTCACTCTCTCTCTCTCTCTCTCTCTCTCTCTCTCTCTCTCTCTCTCTCTC